>PVIW01005814.1:0-98687 GCA_004026585.1 Noctilio leporinus | reverse complement strand
GTGATGGACTGATTCTTTTTTTCCCCATTTTAGGTGTCTGTTCTTGCTTTCTCCACTTGCTGTTCTTGGTGTGTCGTTTATTTGGGCTGTCTGGTTGTATTCTGGGCCTGCGGGCTACTGTCCTGCTGGCCTCCTCTGCCTCTGGGCTCTGCTCCCCTGTGTCCAGATGCTGTCCGTTCCAATCCCTAGGGTCCTGAAGCCGTCTCACGCTCCTTATCCTGTCCTCTAGCTGATTTGGTACTTGAGAACACCATCAGCACTGCTCTCTACTCTGTCGCCATCTTCCCTCCTCAGTTAATTTCTTCTCCTTCATTTCTTAAATCCGGTTTTCCACCTGAGTCATCTTCTGCCACTGAACCCGCATTAGTTTAAACCAAATTCTGGCAGCAATTTTATCTGAGGCTTGGGTGATCAATGAACTTTCTGGAGGTGCTGTGGTTAAGGATTTCTTCCAACGGATGCTCAATATTGAAGAGAATTGATTTTCACACCCTTCCAGAGAGCAGTATTCCCCAAGAAACACTGTGCTAGATGAGTGTGTTCATGCCTGTAGAAAATTAGCTAGTAAACATGTGGAAGGGCAACTCGCACTTTAAAAGTGCATAGTTTAATCCATTATTTTTCTTTTTGAACAGGGAAAGGTTAGCCCAGCCCAAAGTAGCAGACTCTGGGCTGCCGCAGCTTCTCACAGCAAACCGCTCATTCTGAAAATGTGAGCTTATTTACATCTATCTCTTTCCCTTTGTTAAGGAATGGCCCTCTTGAATGCAGCCGTCGGCATGCCTTTAAAAACCGGACACAAGGAAAGGCCCAAACTCGGGGCTGAGGCTGAGGGCCCGGGGAACTTCTGGGGGTCTCCTAGCTTTTCTTTATGTATCTTCTGCTATAGGTTTGTCTCGAAACTCCCTTTGCCTCTTACTTATAAGGATACATGTGAGTGCACTGAGTGTCCACCCAGGTCATCTAGAATGACTTCTTCTTCTAAAGATCCTTAACTTAATTACATCTTTTGCACATATAAGTTATTATTTATTTCAAAATATGGGGTTTCAATTAAATGGATCAATTTATCAGAAAGAAACATGTTCATGATGAATTGTCCAGTTTCAAAATGAACATAATTTTTTAATCCTCACCCATGGACATACTTAAACATTAATGTGAGAGAAAAATGCCAATTGGTTGCCTCTTGTAGGCACCTCCACCTGGGACCAAACCCATAGTCCAGGCATGTGCTCTAACCAGGAACTAAATTTGTGAACTTTTGGTTTACAGGACAATGCTCCAAACAACTGAGCCACACCAGCCAGGGCAAACATTTCTTGTTTTCACTAATTCTCTTGGATCATTCTTTTAGCCTTGGAAACAATTTCTCAAAAGAAAAGGAAAAAAAAAAAAAAAAAAAAACCTTGGCAATAACTTTTTCAATTTTCATGTTTCAAAATCTATTTCTATTTGGAAGAGAAAGAAAGATTTAGAAGTCATTACACATTCATTTCGCCTTTTCCAGAATTGTCCCTTATCATCCCACAACTCACTCATGTATGGCATCTGGATCACTTTATTCTTATGCTTAACTGGGCATGTACAGTCTAAACTGTGATATTTTATAAAATTTATGTGTATTTGTGTGTGTGTGTGTGTGTGTGTAAAAATACTACTTAACCATCAGGAATGAGCACATATTTATTATTTTTATTGAAAGGAGATTTGTCCTTTTTCTTCCACAGGCAATTTTGAAGCACATTTGAATACCCGTTATTCTTAACAGAATAATATAATAGAATCTCCATAGGGTATTGCAAAATAAGTGAGATGTTGAAAGTAAAAGCAAGACAAGAATTGAAATGCCATGCCAATATCCAAAATATAATCCTAAGTGGTTTATTTACAAGTCACAAATCTCTAAAACTCTTTCATTAAATGAAAGAACTATTTTTCTTAGGCAATCTCTCTTATAAAGGGAAATAAATATTATAGAAACAAGGATATGCCATTTTTTGACATATTCCTACCTATGGTTCTTATAAGCTTTTCTAAGTAATCTGAGAGATTATTCTTTTAATTGTCTGAATGAGTTAATTAATTTAGTTACCACAGACACTTTTTGTAGACTCATGCCAGCAATATTATTTGCTTAGACATTGTCTAAGGTGACCCTAGACCATATAAAATATCTAAAAATAAAAATACTGTTTTTTATTTTCAATGTAAAACATGCTGTATAAAATTCTAAATTGCCTTTATAAAATTTTAGTGATCTTCAAAGTATAATTTGAATCAAGACCTTACATTTGTATGCTTACTAATAACCTGAAATAATATTCATTTCTGACATGGCAGGTATCTGATAGCTCTGTAAAACACAGAACATCATTACTTCAGGCTAGGTGACAAGGATAATCACTTGATATAATTCATGTTTAATATCTGAAGGCCAGGGAGGAACCATTATGTCCTTGGTTCAAAACATTTAACCACACTACATCATCCTCCATCCAAAATATATCTGTGAGAATTTCAAGAGTGACTCTGGTTCAAAGAGACAGCATTAGATTTTTGTCAGCTTTTGAAATGTTGTAATTCAAAGTAATACTTGAACTGCTGTAACATGCAATACAGGGTTTATAGCTTCTTACCAGGACTAACTCTCTTTGGAAGTCTAGAAGTCTGATGAAATCTTTTTATCTGCACCTTTTGTCAATGAAGTGGCATCTCATAAAAAAAGAATTTGAAACCATCTAGAATATAAAATACAGTTATTATTCTGCTTAAAATCTAGACTTGAAAATATGTTTGTTTTCCTTAAGCTAATTATCCTTTTTATAACTGGTGATAGTTTGTGTAAAATGAAATAACTTAAATTTTAAATGCACTTTATTAATAAAGTTAATAAAAATGAAGAACTCTTCATATATAATATGATATTGAGAGTTTGTTTCTTTAACATGTAAATATGGTATAAATTATTTATGTGTGGTTGTTATCATTATCACTCAGCTTTACTAAGCTGACCAGTATTCTTATATAATTTTGTTCAGGCATGTAGAGTCTGTACTATATTTTATAAGTCACATTTTCATTTTTCTTTTTATGATATTTCCAAAAAAGGAAAATCATGTATGTACTGAGGATTTAAAACATTGCTTCGATATAAAACATTGCTGCAGTCCTACTTAAACAATTATATTGCTAATAGGAATTTTAAATACATTATCAGAGTTCTTTAAATCAGTCCTATTCAGCTTATTTATACATGTCTCTAAGAATTTCTCCTCTTGAACATTCTTTTAATCTTCTAAAGTTGGAGTTCCATATGGACCATAAGTGATTCAGAAAAGAGTTGGTCTTTCTCTGGTCCATGCTAATTAGACCTTTGTCATTGCCAAGGGGAATCTACATAGTGATTGAAAAATAAGATCAAATAATTAGGGATCATATCTTCAAAAAGATTAACTTGTGCACCAGACATTTCTAGAAAGAAATTTTTTAAAAGGTCATAATTGTATCAAAGGAATAAAATATGTAGGGACAAATTTAAGCAAGGAGGTAAATGACCTATATAGTGAACATAAGGTGTTAATAAAATAAACTAAAAAAGACACTAATAGATGAAAAGGTATTTCATACTCATGAATTAGAAAAATAAGTATTGTTAAAACATTCATAAATGTTCATACTACCCAAAACAAGTTACAAATTTATTGCAATCCTTATTAAAATTTCAAGTCACTTTTCACAGAAATAGAACAAATATTTCCAAAAATTTTAGGGAACCATAAAATTCTTCAAATAATCAAAGCAAGCTTTGAAAAAATAAAGCAAAGTAATGAAAGCATCAACCACTATGATTTCAAGCTATCTTATAAAATTAAAACAGTATAGTCTTGTTATAAAAGCAAACATGTAGATAGGTGAAAAATAATAGATAGCCAAAAATTAAACCCACACATATACAGTCAATTAATTTACTGCAAAGGATCCAAGAATATACAATGGAGAAGAACAGACTCTTCTAAAAATGATTTTGGAAAAATCAGAAATTACACACAAAAGAATAAAACTGAGCCACTGTCTTACATGACAAAAAAAATTATTTGCAAATCATATCTGAAAAGAGACTAATAGCTAAAATATACAAGATAAATAACTCATAAAACTCAATAAAAAAAACAATCTAAATTAAAGGGGGCATAAGATACGAATAGACATTGTTCTAAAACAGAAATACTGATGGCCAACACAAGAAGATGCTCAACATCATAACCATCAAGGAAACATATATATATATAAATATATACAAAATCACCTCTCACCTTTTAGAATGACTATTGTCAAAAAGACAAGAAATAACAAATGTTAGCAAGGGTGTACAGAAAAAGGAATTCTCGTGCATTGCTGGTAAGAATGTAAATTGGTGCAGCCACTATGGAAAACAGTAGGGAGTCCCTCAAAAAATTAAAAATAGAGCTGCCATATAATGTAGCAATTCAACTTTTGGTTATTTATGGAAAACAAAAAACACTAATTCAAAAAGATATGCACCCACCATGTTCATTGTAGCATTGTTTACAATAGTTAAGAATTGGAAACAACCTAAATACCCTCTGACAGATGAAAGGATAAGGAATGTTTTCAAGATTTTATTTTATTATTTTTAGAGAGAGGGGAAAGGAGGGAGGCAGAGAGGGAGAGAAGCATCAATGTATGGTTGCCTTTTACCTGCCTCCAGCTACGGACCTGGCTGGAGACCTGGCTTGCAACCTGGTTATGTGCTCTGGCTGGAATCGAACCAATGACCTTTGGATTTGCAGGCTGATGCCTATCCACTGTGCTACCAACCAGGGCAGAATAAAGAAATTACAATATGTATGTACAAAAAAATATTATTTGGCTATAAAGAAAAATATCTTGCCCTAGGTGACAACATGGAAGGAATTCAAGGGCATTATGAAAAATGAAATAAGTCAGAGAAAATGAAGTACTGTATAATTTCTCTTACAAGTGGAATCGCTCCCTCACTCCCCCTAAAGAAGACAACTAAGCTCATGGATAAAGAAAGCAGATTGATAGCTTTATAGAGATAAGGATTAGGAGATTACAGAACTACTTTTTGTGTGAGCTTCCTCAGTTTAATAACTTGAATAAAAATATAACAATCCAACTTTGTACAAAAGATCTATTTTGATCATAATAAAATTTTTATATTTTTATATATTCTTATACTTTATAAAATAACATATAATGAGGCCCTGGCTGGTGTGGCTCAGTGGATTAAGTGCTAGCCTGCAAACCAAAGGGTCCTGGTTCGATTCCCAGTCAGGGCACATGCCTGGGTTGCACCTGGGTTGTGGGCGAGGTCCCCAGTTGGGGGTGTGTGAGAGGCAACCACACATTTGAAAATTATATATATATATAATGGGATGCATACGAAATGATAATCAAAACAAAATCTCATATAATGGAAATTTTAGAAATCCAATTCAGAAATAAACCACAGCAGGAATGTTCAATGAGAAAAATTGATACAATATACAAAAACTTCAAATAAATCATCTCATTTTAAGCACTTGAAGATAGAAAAAATAAAACAAAAATGTAATTGCAGGACAAAATAGTTAACAGGTATAAGTATGATTATTTAAAGGATAAAGGCAAATTGAGCTGCAAGATGCAATAGAATCACAGAAAGCAGCCGGGGTGGTTTCAGGGATGATGCTTGTGTTCCAACAGGGCACGTAGAGTTTAAAGTTCAACACTCCCTGACTGTAGTTTTCTGCTTTAAGTCTCATGAACAGTCATTCTTACTTTTAAAGTATAAAAGACTTTCCATAGATATATTAAATGTGACTGTGCATAATCATATTACACATATGTAAACACTTCAATATATAAAATGATGAACACATAAGCTGAACAGTAGAATAAAAAAATGGAGGAGCCTATCCTCAACACTAAGAATTTTTTCTTATGAAAAAAGTTCCTTTTCAATTAAACTTCATATGCAAAGTAATTAAAATTTAATTTGCAAGATAAGCAAAGAAATTATTTGTAAGCAGTCATAAAATATGTGCCATCTTCAAGATTAAATCCACTTTGGATCTTTATTGGGCAAATTAAAGATCAATTATGCTTAGAATTATATAAACTATCCCCAGATATTTTCTACCAGCTCTAAAATTTATGATTTAAGTCCACATATTTATTTAGTACATCACATAGGATCATATAACACATGTTAGGCACTGTCCTAAGTGATTGTCACAAATAATGGTGAAAAAATTACCTTTAGTCTTATATTCAGTTTGAGGGTGACAGAAATGCTTAAGAGAATCTGGAGATGACAATTGGGGATAAACAGCGGCAGGACAGAGGATTGCTAGTTAAGAAATGTTCAGTCAGGAGGTAAAATTTAGGTGATGTGATTTAAATATATGGTGAAAGGATGTTCCCAGCAATAGCAACAACCAAGTCCAAGGTTTCAGCAGCAGAAGTCATTGTGGCTAGTTTAGAGGAGGAAGATAAAAGAGATTACTGTGGCCCGAGTGTAGAACTAGGACTTAGGGGCAGAGTAATAACAAGACAAGAAGAAGGAAAGGGAGTGATTCAGAATATAAGCTTTGAAATGTGGACACCAATCAGTTCATATAGGCCTTCATGACAATGTGGAGAATTCAGATCTTATTCTACATGTGACTGCTTAGAGTGAGGAAGTATTGAAGTGGTTTCAACCAGAAAATCTATAAGATCTCATGTATATTTTATTAATTTATTTTTAAGATTTTAGTTATTATTTTCAGAGAGGGGAAGAGAGAGAGACAGAGAGGGAAAGAAACATCAATGTTTCGTTGCCTTTCACCTGCCTCCAGCTATGGACCTGGCTGGAGACCTGGTTATGTTCCCTGTCTGGGAATCGAACCAGCGACCTTTGGGTTGGCAGGCTGGTGCCTTATCCACTGTGCCACCAGCCAGGACTAAGATCTCATGTATATTTTAAAGTATCATCCAACAATAAAATTATAAGCCACAAAAACAGAAACAGGGAAAGCAAGCAGATGAATATTTCAGATGGTGCAAGATGACATGGTTTGATAATGGTTTAGATTAGGACAGTGACAATATGGACTATAAGGATATATTTTGGCATTAAAATCAACAGAACTAGGTGTGTGTGGTATAAATCATGCAGTTACTAAGAAATGGTTGGAAAGAAATGGTTGGATATAGTGGGTTGGTGCTTGGGGAAAGAATTAAACATTTTATTTGAATTAAATTTAGAATACTAATCTCATATGTAGAAGATATAATCTATTTTTTCTAGTTATACATTTATATCTTTTGAATCATTAAAATCTGTTTTAATTTCTTGTCAAGTGGTTCTTTCTCATTCTCAATTTGAAAAGGATAATTATTGAAAATAACACAAAGACTTGCTTCTGGAACTGAGTCACACATAAAATAAGTCTTAGAAAATGGCTCCCATAGACAGTATTGTACTGAGATTCAAGTTATTTATCTTGGTATCCTTATAAAATCTATTCAGAGGAGAATGTTTCAAAGTAATTCTGTAGCCATGCTGCGTTATTACACTCATTTCAGCTAAGATACAATGTAGTGATTATTATCCTTTTATGAACCTGAACCCATTTTATATGCATATAAATGTTGCTTAGAAGATGACTATGGAGATTGCCAAAAGAAAAACATCAGCATGAAAGAAATACTCTTTGTATTTTTTTGAATCAGAATAAATCAAACAGAGTATCCTTATCCCTTCAAGATTAAAAATATTTTCCTATATTGTTGTGCACAGTCTGAGTTAATATTTGTGAGAGTGTCTTGAAGTCCTAAGAAAATCACCATTCTGGTTAAAAATCTATGTACTTAAATAATAAAAATGAATCTTTGCTATAGATTAAAAAGTGCCATCACTTGCATGTATTTAGGGAAGGCATAAATCACTTTACATGATAATGTATATGCAATAGAAAAGAAACAAAAAGTCACACTATTTAAAATAAGTAGCATGGGTTATGACAAATATAAATTACAGTATAAAACAGCCAATAAGTTTTGAAGATACTGCACTTTTACTTTATACTTTTTAAGACAAATGCAACACCTCATTTTTGAGATTTTAAACATACAGGTGCAGCCTGTATTACCATATTTGATGAAAATGCAAATTTACTATTTAAATAACTTTATTTCTATTTGACTGAAATTTTAATCATGACAAGATAATTTCTTCAAATGAATATAGAAAACATTAAAATAAATAAGCTAATATCAAACTTTTTGTAACTCGGAAGTGCTCATAAATATCACTTTTAAAAGATTTTATTTATTATTTTTAGAGAGAGAGGAAGGGAGGGGGTAGGAAGGGAAGAAGAAAGGGAGAAAAACATCAATGTATGGTTGCCTTCCACCTGCCTGCAGCTGGGGACCTGGCTGGAGACCTGGCTTGCAACTCAGATATGTGCCTTAACTGGGAATTGAACTGGTCATGTATAGCTTTTTAAATTAAAATAACTATTTATTTTCTGATAACCAGTAACAGACTAAAAATATCCTGTCAATAAAAGAGTAAAGAATAAAATAAAAACAATCATAAAAGCCCTTTCAGATAATAACCACTGCTATATAATCATATGTATCTAGCTGTATCTACATATACATTAAATTTCAAAAAAATCAAATGACATGTTTGCTCTTTTGTTAATGTATTCTTTATTCAATTTTAATATGGACATCTTTGCAGATTAATATATGTCTGAATCATTCTTTTGATACATCACAAATAATTTATTTATAAATTATGTACCATAATTTGTTAGCATTTTGTTCATATATTTAAAGATTCACTATCTCTCTTTTAAGGCAAAAGCAAGCCAAAATTATAAACTGCTTGAAAATATATGCAAGATTTTGAAGAACTTTGTTAATGATGTAGTCAAAGTGAATATAATAACTATTGTTTAGTGAGTACTTAACCTGGCACTAGATTTCTTCTTAGAAAAACTCCTATGAAGTACGTTGATGTTATTAATCTTATTTTAAAAATGAAAAAAAATAGCATGTAAAACATTTAATTTTTTAATGGCCATCCAACTAGGATTCAATTGCAGGAACTCTGTCTGACTCGGAAACTCTGAACTATTACTGTATCATAATGGAGTACTTGTGTTAAGTATGGATTGTTTATTATTGCATTGAACCTCATGTATAATGGTGACCTAGTTTTCCAATATTCATACTGATATGTTCTTAACCCCCAAATAGCAATTTATTAGTAGAAAAAATGCTCAGCTTCAGTTAAAGCTGTTCTTGGCTGGGATTCAAACTCAGGTATCTCTGTTTGGTACTTTGGTGGAAAGTCCTTAAAATGAGTCAATTTTCATAAGGCTCTTGTGTAAGATAGCTAAATAGCCATCTTTTCCAAAGAGAAGTAAATGAAGAGCATTGGCATTTTTCTGTAAGATGGATCTCTGACCTATCATAGGCTTTTGTTTTCAAGCCCTAGTAAGAGAGAAATGGTTGTAAAGATTAACAAAACACACTATACGAACTAAAATATTATCTTCAAATGTTCAGAAAAATCATTCTTTGAGACCCAAGCAACAAAATAGAACCAAAATGGAAGCACAGTAGCCTGTTAACCATCATTTTACAAATACTACATAACTATCGTTCAGGACCTTAACCCTACAAAGCCAATTTGATTGATCAAGGACTTCAACATGCAGCTGATGGCACAGCAACTGAAAGTGCTGGGTGCCAGAGAGGAGTAACCCAGCTGACGTCTGTAGAAGAACGTGTTTGTTCAAACTCTATGATCTGGGTCCCACAGTTCTTTAGAAAATGGTTGGGAGGAGTTAGAGGACCTGAAATGATCAAAAAAAGCTGAATCATTAATGAGTCAACATTAAAACATTAGCAAGTATGGATTTTCAAGATTTTCAGTAAATTGAAATAATTAGCTGAGTGTCCCTAGACAACCATTAATGGAGTTGAATTTTGGTGGAAGGAATTATGTCACCGAGGAAAAACTCCATTTTCTTTTAAATTCCAAGCAAATTTTTTCTCAACAAAAATGCCCTGTCTGTTTGCAGACATATTTGGTTTAGCTTATGTCAGGAGAATAAATTCCCATCTCTGAATCAACTATTCACTGTATGATCTTGTACTAAAACATGTCATTCATTAACTGAAAATGCAGAAAGAAAGTAAACATTGTTAATTTGGAGGACAGGTTATCCTCAAGTAAACAGTGATTTATGAGCCTGAGAAAAAGCTCTCAGAGACAAGACAGTGAAAGGTAAAATTGAAGTTGTCATTATATTAATCACTGCTGCTTGTCTTGCACCTAATGTACATTGTGGTAATACTAATAATATTAATATAATAATGGCCACCTAATTCACCTATCGTGATGATTTTAAAATGCAGTAAATCACACTAACATTCATAAAGTGCTTACAACTTGCAAGATACTATTTAAGAACTTTATATATAAATGCACTTAATCCTCATTAAAAATCTACAAGATATGAACAAAATGATAATAGCAGATCTTATAGAACACATACATAGGGGCCAAACACTATTCTTGGTAATTAGCTACATTTTTATAGAGAGTAGAACCTGAGGCATATAGAAGTGAAACAGTTTTGCTGGACATCTCCCAGGTGTTCATGGAAGAACCAAGCTACTCACCCAGATAGTCACACTCTCATTGCCCATTTAATCAGTATTCCATACACCTAAGGAATACTGTTCCACAAATGTTTATTATTATTATTATTATTATTACATTATCATGTGCCAGAAAGCTTTCTTGTATTATTGCCAATCTTGTCATGCACTCCCCAAAAAAGTCTTGATAAGTTATATAAAATGTTTGAACTACACATCATAAAAGTATCAGAGCTGATAGTTTGCAACTACTTGACCAGCACCAAAGTTTATCTAGTTTTCTATATGTGGAACTGTCTTCCCACTAAGGGAGACATTTATATAACAGGCTACCACTCTAGGAAGTATTGGATGATATGAGATGTGGAGAAATTGAAATGATGCAGCATCTAATCCTCACTCCTTGCATCAGCTAGAACTAATTTGTTTTCTGTGCATTATATATTCATGTTGTCAGGATGGGGGAGCTGGTCCCCCATTCCTCTCTATATGGCTGGCCCTTCCCCTGGAGTCTGCCAACTAGCTAGCCTTGAAGTTAATCTTATTCCAGAGCCTGGGAATGGCCACCATAGTAGCATTGAGCAGGCAAGCAATTGCCTTTGTGGAGACTGTCTCTTTGTCATAAGGTACATACAGCCTCCTTTGTTCAAATGGGTATAGAAGCCTGCCTTTTGCTGTAAGCTATGTATGCCCCTATTGTACAGGGTGGACAAACTGTGCATGAAATGCCAACATCCTCACAAGCCACTTGGCCTTACAGTCATTAGCCTGCTGCTGCTTGCAATAAAGCATATCAAATCTCCTGAAAGCTCCGAATAAGTCCATGTTTATCACCAGGCCAAAGGCCTGCCCACTATCAGAATCCACTGGTCTGAAGCTCAAAGCCCCAGGACCTGATACTTGCATTGTTGTTTTTCATAAGATTATATTTGAATAAATAAAAGTTTCTCCAAAAAAAAATTACAGCCTTTTTCCATTGAGAAGAAAATAATTCATGTCATCTATTTTATTGTCTTACATACATTTCTAATTAGTTTTCCTCATCAAAATGTAGTACCTGTCCAAGTTTAACCTAAACCTTTACCTTTGGCTCCAATTTCTATTCTTAAGGTTAAAATTTGCCTAAATTTTTTTTTAATTGTATTGTTTTTGTATTACATCCATCCCCTTTTTGCTTCCCTCTGTCCCCCTCCCCACCCACCCATTCCCCCCAAAGTCAATCCCACCTGTTGTCCATGTCCATGGTTCCTTTATACTAGGTTCTTGTCTAAGCTGCTCCCCTTTCTTGCCTCTGCCTCCCTCCTCCCCCCAACCCCTTTCTCCCTGACCACGGAAGGCCTATTCATTGTATTCATATATTTGGTTCTGTTTTGCTTATTGTTAGTTTCACTCATTATTGTCCCATAATGGGTGAGATCATATGATATTTGTCCTTCACTGACTGGCTTATTTCACTAAGCATAATACTCTCCAGTTCCATCCATGTTGTTGCAAAAGGTACAAGTTCCTTCTTTCTTTCTGCTACATAGAATTCCATTGTGTAAATGTACCAAAGTTTTTTGATCCAATCATCCACTGATGGGCACTTAGGCTGTTTCCAGCACTTTTGCCTAAATTCTTAAGGTTAATATTTGCCTAGATTCAATTAGCTATTAGCTAATTCCATTAATTACCCTGCCTTCTGGGATCATTGTATCAGTTGTAATTAGTATGGTCATTGTTTTACATAAAGCCATCTATAAATTAGATTAGATAGATTAGATAGATAGATAGAGATAGATAATAGATGTAAGTTATCTGACATACATCTGATTTTACAAATTAACAATATAATATCTTATGCAAATACAAATACATGATAATAACATTACAATAATACTAATTGGTTCTCCTTCATACCAAGAATGGCTCTCCATGCTTAACTCTAAAAAAAAAAAAAAAAAAAACACCTATATACATATTTTTAATTTAAAAATCAGCTGGAACTATGTCTACTTGAAATACTTCATTTTTTCTTTTAGCCATTGTATTGCCTTAAAATACTTATTTGTCAGAAAACTTTTCCTATTGAAAACAACTGACGATAGACTTTAAACACACATATTCTGGTAAATGACCTTGAAGAAAAGCACAGCATGAAGCTTTACCAAGTAAAGCAGCATTTCTATTTGCAAAACTTAGGGGGTAGTCTGAAATTTCCCCACTCATCTTCAATGGATGGTCATCTCTAAGATCGTTATTAATCTCAAAAGACAGTCTCTTCACAGAGAATTCAATAAGCTCGTTTGAATTGACAGTTGGTTCATTAAACACAGTTGGCTGATAAAGTAATGAGGAACATTTTTTTTCAGTATGTGAGACATCTTACCTACCATGCTTGTATAATATGTAGCTAATGCAGGTTTTATGTTTATTTACTTTTGTTATTCTTGCTTCTACCTTGCCTAAAGCCCTTCAGGGTCAACATACCAAGTTCCATTAAAATGATAATTCAACTACATAAAATTATATCTCTCTAATCAAATGCTATCTATCAATCTACCTCCTCTACAAGGCTTCAGCATAACTATTACTGGGTGCATGTGTTACGATTAGAAGACTCCTTAAATATGATTTATGTAAATGGCTTCAATATTGAAGTTTTAGGTGTTTCTATATTTAGATCACTTCTCAGAATATCTGAATAACTTACAATCTAACATTCTGAGTCATTGAGTTGGCACTGTCTTATGAGCTAGAGTTAGAGAGTCCCTGGCAAACTGCTCACTACCTTCCTATAAGCCATCCATTAAATTAAAAAGCACTTTCCTTCAAAGACCTTTTTATAACTATATTTTTACATTTATCATGCAGAACATCTCCCTAAAGCCCTGATGTCAACAATAAACTCTGAAAACTGCTATATAAAAGCTATTTAAAATATTTATCAACCCAGTATGTATGTTTTCTAAAAACTCACATTTGAAGGAACAGTATGAATTAAGTCCTTAATTGGTATTGTTCTTTTGAAATCAACATGCCAGAGACATATTTCACTCTTTGAGTCATTTGGCCTCCGGATCCTGTATGAAGAATAATGGCAATAATCAGTGTTTGTGATGGAATCATTGCTTTCTCATGTGACATAATTAACAGATGTAGGTTGTATTTTCATACCTCTCAAAATACAGATTTTTTTACTTAGAAAATAGTTATTTTCCCATGATTCTCATTTTTATGTTTCAAGATAATACCTGAGTGGATAAAAGTAGGTTTATAATCGTGAGTACATAAAATACAGAGTTTATTTTCTAAATATTATTTATTAATTATTGTATTACTTATTTGTATTACAACTATAAACCTACTTAACCTACTTTTACCAAGCCTTGCGTTGATATTGTTAATTAGCACCAGGGCAGATGGCAAAATAAATTATCTGAACAGAAGAGTATTGAGTTGTACTTTAGTATATTTTTCTTGTTAATTTCTAAAAATCTTTAGTTTGTAGTTCATAATTTTTTGTAAGTAAACATATTTTTCAAAGTCAGAAGTATATGACTGCATGCATATAAACTTTATAATGGGAATATATTGCAAACAATTATCTTTTCCAAACATGCCTATATGATATTACAGATTAGAGACTTCACAATTTTAGTGTTTTTTATACTCTAGTTCCTCCAAATAGTGCTAATCTATTCTGATTTATACAATTATTTTAACTACAAGCAAGGCTAAAATAGCTAGGAATTTCTTCCTATTAAAGAAAAAATAATTATATGCAAAAACCCTATGGGTTGCTTTATGATCACATACACTCTAAGTGTAAAGTAGTATAAATATAATTAAATTATGTTTATGTCAATAATACATATTCATTCTTTCCTTACACATTCTTTCCCTTTTACTCCATACAATACAATAAAAACAAAGTGATAAAAAATTTTAAAAGCAGATAGGTTTTCAGAGGACATTACATGGAAAATTTGGGTATTTTCCATGAAAATGTATAACACCTTAAAATTCATATTTTGATATTATATACTTATAAGAAAATCATTTCAAAGTAAGCAAGCACTGCCTAAGAAAAATACTAAAATATATATACATTTGTGACCAGATATGGTAAATTTCTTCTATCCACAGACAAGGCTTTTAGAGAAATTGGTCATTGTAAATAGTGCCTAAGCTGAAATGTTCTTTTGTGTGTGTGTGTGTGTGTGTGTGTGTGTGTGTGTGTGTTGTGTGTAATTTATTAGAGAGAGACAAAGAGACAGAGAAAGATTTGTTATTCCACTTATTTATGCATTATTTGGTTGGTTTCATATGTACTCTAACTGGGGATTGAATCCACAACCTTCGAGATTACTCTCTAACAGAGCTACCCAGCCAGGGCCATACACATATATATTTTCTTTTCTTTTCTTTTTTCCTTCTTCTTCACAGATCATTGCTTTGGCTTACTATAAAAACAAGGCTTGTCAAAGATTTCAGTTTGGCATCTCTAAAAGAGTCCTTGACTCTTTTAGGTGGTTCCTTCAATTTCTACTCTTGTTTTTCCACTAGAAAATATTACTTAATTCATTATTTCCATGAAAAAAGTATCAGACAGTCACAGGCTATAAAGCAAGCAGTATTGTTTTTGTTTGTTTGTTTGTTTTTGTCTTCATTATATATAGAATCCACTAAAGCATCCAGTTTCTGATTTGATGAGGAGTCAGGGCAGCATTCAGAAGTTTTCCATGTTGAGCTTTTATAATAACATGTGCTAAAAATTTACGACTTTGGATAATACTTTTACTGACTTCAAATTATTTTACTGACACTAGATGTAAAAATTATGGCCCAGGAATTTTAATTGATATGATCTAGGTCATATATTTAGTTGGTAATATTGATTATTTCACTTTCAACCTCCAGTATAGCTTTTTTGACCAAATTCATTGTAAAATGGTTCTGTTTTTTTAAATGAAATAATCAATGGCAAAAATAATTTTTCAGCACATTCTACATATTACATATAGTAATATATATTAATAAATGTTCACTCATTTGGTATTATTCATAATGGTGGTTATTAAAAATATATTATATCTTGGTTACTCATACTTATCAGTTGAAACATTTTAGCACAAAGAAATTTTCAAGTAATCCTATTTTTTATGTATTTCTGACCATAAAGCCCTTGACCCCACAATGTTTAGTACTATAACTTCAAATCTTTAAGCATAAAATCAAATCCACTATATCTTAAACTAGTCATGATTATAGCTTTCTTACTGTTTATTATATGATTATATTAAGGCAACAAAAGCCTTTATATTAATGCACAGAAGTTGAAAATCAGGTTTGAGAAATACTATAAATATACATCAAAGGTGGAGTTTTCCAGTGGTCACTAATTATTATTCATTAAACTAGATTTAAGATTTTGGAGATACTTAATATTCGTCTATTAGAAACTGAAGTTTCAAGAATTAAAATTTTAATACTTGAAATGCACCATATTTAACCATCGAATGGTTTACCAAATTTTTGACCAAGTTGATGATATTTATTTTGGGTCTAGTCTCTGTCTGGCTTAAGATCCAAGCCCTTGGGAAAATATATATGTTAATTGCTTTGGATGATTTTTATAAAAATCTATGTGAATCACAGGTGTATGCATGTGTATCAATATGCAAATATATACACACAAGATGCAATGCGCGGAACAGATGTATTTTAATGAGGGAAAATGTCCAAGGGAGCATAGCTTAAAATAGAAATCTATGACTAAAAAAGCCTTTGGTTTATAAATGACAAAGGAACATTATAATTTAAATTTTAAAAACTACTCTTAGGCATTAGCTGAATCTTAACTACAAATAGATGACTTATGGTGAAAGAACAAAGTTCAGTTCTTCATACCACTACTACCAACTAAATAGTATGAATGTTAAGATGAATTTCTAAAATTAGTATTTTTCTTTTTTTAATTTAATTTTATTGTTGTAATCTAATGTTCAGTGAGGCAAACTTAACTTGATGTACTTTCCTAAAATTGCAATGTTAAGCATTGAAATTTTATTTTATTTATTTATTTGTTTACTTATTTTTTAAAGATTTTATTCATTATTTTTAGAGAGAAGGGCAAGGAGAGAGGAACAAAGGGGAAAAGCCATCAATGTATGGTTGCTTTTCACCTGCCTCCAGCTACAGACTTGCCTGAAGACCTGGCTTGCAACATGGTTATATGTCCTGACTGGGAATCGAACCAGTGACTTTTGGGTTCTAAGGCCAGCACCTATACACTGAGCCATCAGCCAGAGCTAGTCCTGAAATTTTAACTTCTTTTTCTTTTTTAACAAGTTGCTCTTTGATTAAAATTTAGAAAGATTTAGTTCAAATTCAAAGGAAAACAAACTATCAGCCTGTTTTTATCAATACGTGTACTGAATCTTACTTCTAAAAAATGAGTCAAAAGTAGCAACACATAAGCTTCTTGCCAAGAAAACTTACTTTAAAATGAGTATTTGGGAAACAAATATACTTCCAGACATTTTTATTTGACTTGTCACCACTTGCATATGGAGGGACTGGACTTTGAAGAGGCAGAGACATTTTGTATATCATAACAGACAGAAATATTGTATACCAATATAGATAGAAATATAGGTAATTTGAAAGATTTTTTTTCCAAAGGAAAGAGCAATGAGTTATAGTTTAGTGCTTCTGTTTTCACAATAAAAAACAAAGTCTTACTGAGAATAAGGAAAATTGAGGTCTGCAAGATTTTACAGCAAAATAGAGATATGAAACAGAATAAGAAAGCAATCTACTGAGAAAAAGAGGCAGGATTCCTAGGCAATTTTATGTGTGAAGTTTAGTTTTGTGGATTTTAAGTGGCAAAGTGTCAGTTTATTTTTCTTACTTTCTCTAGCAATTTCAGATTGTGTCATTCAGATGGGGTAAAGGTTGGTAGCTGAGCACAACTGGAAAATAAGTCTATTTTATCCTATGTAACAGAGGTAAATAGAAAACAGGTGTTTGAAGGTATCTGCTAGAAAATGATTAATAATGATAGATATTTGATTCTAACACATATAAGAATAGAATTCAAAATTGAAGAAAAGTTGACTCTTAAAAGAAATGGTGAAGTCATTGGACTGGAGTTCCTTAATTCCAGGTTTAACTCGAATGCTTGACACATAGTGATTTAATTAATGAATCTCATCAGGTAGTTATTGTTAAAGTATATGACACACACCTCTTAACTGCCATACAAAGACTAACTGAGAAACTCAACCAAACACAGCTAACTTGATTAAGCAAGCAAGAGCATTAACTAAGTCTTACTTGAGGCTCCAAATGAGATGAGTAGGCATGAGTTCTTATAGAAATTTGAAGGCTGATTTTAGTTATAATTTTACATAGATGTAACTAAGTTTGATGCAGAAAGGGGTTGGTCTATAACTAAGGATATAAAGAAGAAGCCAAGGGAAGACTGGTAGGAGGGGCAGAAATGTAAAACTGGCTGGTACTACACACATACGTGGCAATTAAGAATGGAAACAGGTAAGTTAGTTGCCGAAGTCCCACTTGAGGAGAAAGGGCCCCAACCCCGCATTATTTGGAGCACCAGTGCTAAGAAGGAGAGCCTCCCCACTCACAATATCTGGCTATGAAAACCAGCAGTCTTTTGTCCCAAGGAGATGGAGAGCTGCTGTAGACCCAGCCGTCCTTTTAAAGGGCCTATGCACAGAATCACTCACAAGCTCACTCCTTCTGAGCAGCAAAAGGATAGCAGTTCTAAAAACACCAGAGACATTCAGACAAGTAGAGAACAACTGAATTGACTGGCTACAGAGCAAGGGTTGAAGCGGGAGGTCGTTCCAGGCAGAAGTACAGGAAGGCACCATTGTTCCTTTCTTGAGCCACCCCTAGCCCCCTAACAGCCAGCAAGCACAGGTAGGAACCAAACCTGAGTTTTAATTAATGTTGCTAACATGGTCCCATCCTGCTGATTCCCTGGGACCTCACCAAACCCAACCAAGGCACTAGCCTGAACTATTTCAGCAATGGCTTCACACAAGAGGTTGTTTTTGGCCTGCAATATGAACTTTCCTGAAGTCTCTCAAAGGTGCAGAGAAGCAGCGGCTACCCCTGTGTGCTCTGTCCTTCTGGTTAAGTGGTGCCAAGTGGTTCAGCCATAGTGGCAGCTGGCCTTGATTGCCAGCATAACCTTTCCCTGGTGCCTCTAAGCACAGTGCAGGCAGTTACCAATTATAGATCATGTTGTAGCTCCTACCAGGTAGCCTAGGGCCAGGCATAGGCAGTGGCTGAACTTGGAATGCACCAAAGCACCAGTGGTGAGCTTCAGACCACATCAGAGCACCACCCAATTAGCTCCACAAATGACATACCTGATCGTGGATGCTGCAGGTATCAGAGGTCAGCTAAAATAAATCCTACCCTGTGGGGTCAGCCCCTGCACAACTGCCCAACTGTGATAGTCACAGCTGGTCCTCATAGACAATTAGCCTCAGGGTCAATCCAAATCACTGATGTGCCAGCAACAAGCAAAGCTCAAGTACAACAGGAGGGCACACATAACTTACACAAGCAACACCCATTGGCACAAACTATACAAGTGATAAAAACCAAGCTTACTCTTCTCAGAAAGGTTATCAATGATTTAAAATCAAAGGACAGATAGAGAGCTCCCCAGACAAGAAAAAGCTAAAGGAGCTCATCACTAACAGATCAGTATTACAAGAAATGTTAGAACTTCTTTATGAAGAAAATATATATATATATATCTCAATAATAAAATGATAATAACTACATACTATTAATAATTATTTTAACTGTAAATGGATTAAGTGGACCAATCAATTAAAAAACACATGGCAACTGAATAAGAAACAAGGTTTATACACATGATGCCACTTCATGTTGAAGGACACACATATAAAGAAATGGAAAAAGGTATTTCATGTAAATAGAGACAAAAAATTCTAGGGTAATAATAGTTATTCAGACAAAAATAGACTGTAAAACAAAGACTATAATCAGAGACAAAGAAGGAAATTTTATAATTATAAATGGGTCAATCCAAAAAAAAATTATGTAACCCCTGTAAACAATTATGCACCTAATTTAGGAGAACTTAATATATATAAAGCAAATGTTGACAGATAAAGGGATTGACAATAATAGAGTAAACTAGGGGAATTTAACACCCCATTGATGTCACCCAGACATACAATTAAAAGAAAACAGTGGCCTTAAATGATACATTATATCAGATGTCTTCCATTGATATTTTTAGAATATATTGTTCTAAAGGAGCAGAATATACATTATTTTCAAAGCCACATGGAACATTTTTTTCAGGATCAACTACATAGTAAGTGATAAAAGTTTCAATAAACTTAAGAAGACTGAAATATCAAGTATCTTCTTTAGTTATGATAGAAACCAATTACAAGAAGAAAACTGAAAAAACATAAAAAGATATGGAGGTTAGTTAACCTGCAACTAAACAATGACTTGATTAACAATGAGCTCAAGAAAGAAGTCAAAAGATACTTTGAGACAAATGGAAACAAAACACCTTTACTTCCTAGCTATGGAACATAGCCATGACATCCCTGAGAGGAAGAACAATACACACATACCTCAAGGAACAACAACAACAACAAATCAAATAAACAACCTAACTTGACACCTACCGGGACTAGAAAAAAAGAAGATCCATTGTGAATAGAGGCAGGAAATAAAGATCAGAGCAGAAATAAATAAATAGGAATATAAAAAATAATAATAAACTGTCAACAAAACCAAGAGCTGGTACATTTAAAAAATGAACAAAACAAATACAACTTTAATAAAACACTTCAAAAAAAAGAGAAAACCCATATAAATAAAATCAGAAATGAAAAAGAGAAAACTGATACTAAAGAAATATGAAAATTTATAAAAATAAACTACAAGCATCTGGCAGCTCTGAGATTTTAGCTGACCTTCCCCTTGGCCTGGTGATGTTGAAAGCCAACTTTAATGCACAGTCTGGTACTTTCTACGCACGCAGGTACAGCAGAGGGAGCCACAAGTGTGGATCACTGATAGCTCCAGACAGGCTGCACAAGGCCAGTGACAGGGAGCATCTGACATATGTCTGTCATATGTCCCGCCTGGAGCCCCCTCACCTGCTCTCCTGCAGGTCTCTGCAGCCTCTGGGCTGCGCTCCCCCGAGTCCAGATGCCGACCACTCCAACTCCTAGTGGCCTGAAGATGTTTCGCGCTCCCTATCCTATCCTCCAGCTGCTCTGGTACTTGAGAACACCATCAGCACTGCTCTCTACTCTGTCGCCATCTTTGATCCACTCATAACGATTATTTGTAACTGATGTATCTCCTCAGTCAAGGGAAACAAAAGAAAAAAAATAAACAAATGGGACTATATCAAACTACAGCTTTTCCACAGCAAAGGAAACCATCAACAAAATAAAAAGAAAACACAGAATGGGAGAGCAGATTCAATACATCTGATAAAGGGTTAATATCCAAAATTTTTTAAAACATAAAACTCAACACCAAAAAAGTAAGCAATCCAGTTAAAAAATGCGCAAAGGACCTGAATAGACACTTTTCCAAAGAAGACATACTGATGGCAATAGCATATGAAAAGCTGTCCAATATCACTAATCATGAGAGAAATGAAAATTAAAACCACAATGAATTACCATCTCACATCTGTCAAAATGGCCATGATCAATAAATCAACCACCAAGTAGCGGCAAGTATGTGGAGAAAGGTTAACCCTTCTGCACTGTTGGTAGGAATGCAGAATGTTGCAGCCATTGTGGAAAGCAGTATGGAGATACCTCAAAAAAATTTTAAAAGATTTGCCTTCTGACCCAGAAGTCCCACTTCTGGGAATAGATCTAAAGGAACCCAAAACACTGACTTGAAAGCTCTTAAGCACCCCTATGCTCATTGCAGTATTATTTACAATTGCCAAATTAAGGAAGCAGCCAAGTGCCCACCAATAGATAAGTGGATAAAAATCTATGGGGCATTTATTCAATGGAATACTAGTTGGCCATAAAAAGGAAGAAAATTTTACCCTTTTTGACGGTATGGATGGACCTGGACACCATTAGGTAAAGTAAAACAAGCCAATCAAAAAAAGGCAAATACCATATGATTTTACTCATATGTAAAATATGAAGAACAAAGTGAACAAGCAAAATAGAGAAAGGTGCATTGTTAGAGAACAGGATGACAATTATTGGGGGCTCTTAGAGGGTAGAGTGATCAAGTAAAAAGGGAAAAGGAGTCATAGACACAGACAATAGTGTGGTGTATGTGGGCATTAGGGTGTAAGGCAGATAAAAGGTAATGGAATAAATGCAATAAAGAAATCAGAAAACAATAAAAAAGCAATCTAGAAAAATAAAAAGAGTTCATCACCAATCATCAAAGAAACATAAATTAAAATCACAATGAGATTACCTCACTACTTTCAGATTAACTTATCATCAATAAACCAACAAACAGGGCCCTGCCTGGTGGCACAGTGGATAAGGTGCCAGCCTGCGAACCCAAACGTTGCAGGTTCGATTCCCAGCCAGGGCACATAACCAGGTTGCAAGCCAGATCTCCAGCCAGGTCCATAGCTGAAGGCAGGTGAAAAGCAACCATACATTGATGTCTTTCTCCCTCTTTGCTTCTCTCTCTTCCCCTCTCTCTAAAATAATAAATAAAATCTTTAATAAATAAATAAACAAACAAACAAGAGTTGGTGAGAGTGTGGTGAAAAAGTAACCCTCTTGCACTATTAGTGAGGTTGCAAACTGTTGCAGCCACTATGAATAAAAAAGTATGGAGTTTCCTCAAAAAATTGAAAATAGAAATACTATGTGACCCAGCAATTCTACTCATCCAAAGAAATCTAAAATGCTAATTTAAAAAGATACATGCCTCTCTATGTGTTCATTGCAGAATTGTTTAAAATAGCTAGTATATGAAAACAACCCTAAGTGTCTCTCATTAGATGACTAGATCAAGAAGAGTTGGTACATATTTATAATGGAATAATAGTTTGCATTTAAAAATGAAATTTTTCTAGCCACAGCAACATGGACAGACTTAGAGAATATTACGCTATGTAAAATAAGTTAGAGAAAGACAGATATTATGATTTTACTTCTCTGTAAATATCTGAAAAGCAAAATAAATGAACAAATAAAACACATAGAGACTCTTAGATACAGAGAAGATTTTGATAGTTTTCAGGGGAGAGGGGCTAACAGCTAGGTGAAAAAGGTGAAGGAATTAAGAACAAATTAGCAGTTACAAAATAGTAACAGGGACATAAATGACAGCATACGGAGTGTAGTCAGTCATATAATAATAAGCATATGGTCCTAGGTGGGTGCAAGACTTACCAATGGATCATTTCCTAAGTTACAAATGTCTAACCACTGTGCTACACCCCTGAAACTGATATAATATGAAATTGGTAGTTACAAAATAGTCATAGAGTCAAAGGGGTATAAATGACAGTATCTGAAACATAGTCAAAGATAAAATAATAACTGTGTATGGTCCCAGGTAAGTGCTAGACTTATCAAAGGGATCACTTCATAAATTATGTAAATGTCTAACCATTATGCTGCACACCTGAAATTAATATAATATTAAATTTCAACCGTAATTAATTTTTTTTAATTAAAAAAAATAGACCAATAATTGAAAAGCTGACATGGCATAGGAATGGGTAACTATATACTCTATTGTTTACTATATAGTAAAAGTGCTGCTACTATGAGATTGCTAAAAGACGACCTAGTTTGATCTGGCTGGTGTAGCTCAGTGGATGGAGTGCTCTACCATCAACAGAAAGGTTGCCATTTGCTTCCTGTTCAGAGCACATGCCTGCATTGAAAGCCAGGTCCCCAGTTGGGAAGCAACCAACTGATTTTTCTCTTGTGTATCAATGTTTCTTTCTCTTTCTCCCTGCCTTCCCCTAGCTCTAGAAAAGTAAATAAAATCTAAAAAAAAAAGTAGTACCTACTTTATCACATGAGCTTATTTGCAGCTCAGCTATTTTTGATACATATCATCACAATTATAGAAAACAAATTTTAAAAAAATAAGGGGGAAAAAGAAGAGAAAAGAAAAAATAATAATAATAAAAATTTCCCCCTCCAGCTGCTTGGCTTTGTGTGGATATTAAGACTCAGTGTTCCTGGTATTAATTGTGATAAATATTTAGGAAATACTAGAAAATATTGAGATGACATCAGATTTTATTTGGACATAAATAACATCAGTGTTATAGATGCTTTTATAAATATTTCCTTAAACTCTTCAGAATTTCTTAAAAGCAAAGGAATGATTGTCTTGTGTAACTACACTTGAAAGTACAGAGAACAAACAAAATTAAATAGATAATTAAAAAATTTAGTTTGAATTACCTTAGTTGTACTTGGTGTAACAATTATAAAACTAGCAATTTAACTTGGTAATATAGTATGAAATAGCCATTCTAAAGTATAGGTAAATGTAATTTACAAGTTTTAAATAGCGTGGCCTTTCATGCACTAGTTATAATATATGTGAGTAAATGTTATTAAAAATCTGCTGGTGCTGAAGGAAATATCTAGAATATAATACAGACTCAATAAATAACCATTGAAAGAATGAATAAATAAATGAAGCAATCAATGAGATGACTTCAAAGTTATGGGCTAAACACTATATCAATTTATAACCCTTTTGCCTATTTTTAACAACTTCATTTCCTACTAAATTGTGATATGCATTCCATATCCCAGCCAATCATTTTATTTAGATTACTTTCATCTAACTTCTGAATGAATTATGACTCACTGGTAACCCAAAAGAGCAACAGTAGGCATAAGTAGGGTGATATTTGTGAGTATGTGAAATAGTTTATTCTTTTATTGTTCTTTATTCTTGTATTATTTTAAATGTGAGTAACTATAAAACATACTTTTTCCCATCCTGTATATTTGAAAATCTGAGGAAAGAATTTTAAGACCTTCTTCTCCTATAGAGCAAAATTAATTTTAATAAAAATATAATAATTATGTACAAGTATTACCGGGCTATATTCTTTTGTTTTAAAAACAATTGGAATTCTAAAGCAATAAATTTCAATGTATAAATTTTGCTCAAATTCAGCAAAATACTTCTTTTTTAAAATATTTTATTTATTGTTTTTAGAGAGATGGGAACGGAAAGAGGCAGAGAGGAAGAGAGACATCAATGTATGGTTGCCTTTCACCTGCCTCCAGCTACAAACCTGACTAGAGACCTAGCTTGCAACCTGGTTATGGGCCCTGGCTGGGAATCGAACCAGTGATCTTTGGGTTCACATGCTGGCACCTTATCCACTGTGCCACTAGCCAAGGCCTCAGCAAAATATTTCTTGCATGAATTGAATATATGTGTGTATGTACATATATGTGTGTGTATCTATCTAACAAATTATACTTTATGTTCTTTTTCAGCATTCTAGTTTGTTATATTTAAAATCTTCAAATGTTCAAACAGAATGAAAGTGGAAGTAACTCAAATTTAGTCTTTTTATTTTCACATGATGTTATCATTATTTATTTGAATTACTGTTTAAACAAAGATATATGTAACACACATAGGTTGAAGATTTAAACTACACCCAAAGCTAATGAAAGCAATCCTGATGCTTACTTAATAAACTAATAATTCAAAATTAAAGTGAACCTGCTAGGTAAACTTCTGTGTAAATAAACTGTTTACTGAAAATTATCAAAACTGATTATCAAGTAGAATGAAAAATCAATGGAAGTATAAGTAGCAAAATATGCCAATTAAAAGTTAACATACATATTAGAAAAATTCAAAAGTAACTACAGCATGTGTGGAATTAGACTAAGGAAATATTTTTTTAGACAGGAATATTCTATAACTGACATGGTTTAGAGTTGCTCACACATGGTGTTAATTAAACGAAGCCAACTTTTAATTGGCTTATCATTATTGTTAATGTTTCTACAGGAAATAAATCCCTGTAACCTGTCCAGAATAAGCCGATACTATTTCCATCTTGTACACCTGGTGAATAGCATGGACACAGACCAGTGGGGGGATTGCTGGGTGGAGGGGGGAGGTAGGGGAAGGTGAAGGAGGGTTTGAGGGGATAAATGGTGATGGAGGGAAAATTGCCTTGCGATGTTTAGACAATACAGTGTACAGATGATGTATTGTGGGGAACTGCACACCTGAAACCTGTATAATTTTATTAACCAGTGTCACCTCTATAAATTCAATAAAAGAAAAAAAAGATTTACTTAAAAGCTAACTCTTGTGAAGTCTTTGTTCACCATTACTAGGCAAGAACGAAGTTTTGTTTTTTTCACTGCTCTCATAGCACACCTATTTGTATACTGAATTTTTATTTGACTTTTGTTTATTTTTCTTGCTACTGGCTTCCCCATTATACTTGACTGTAACATGGTACATGCTATGTATGCATTTGGAGAAAGGATGATGGCAGAATTAAGTGGTTTTTCAGGGAGTTATAATCTAACCATTTGAAATAACCAGCTATCAAAGCAAGAACACATCATTATAAGTAATAATATCTCAAAAATTCTTAAAGAAATTATATGCACAGTATGATTTAACCATTTTTTAGCTTTTGTTAAATATGAAATTCCATTGCTCATATGGTCCTTTGGCTTTTTCTGTTATGTGTTATTTCTCCTACAGATTGCTACTGGAAGAAGTAAATATGAAAAATAAAGAATACTTGCAAATATCTTCTCAATTATTAATTCCAGGGTTTTAAAAAAGTATAAAATCAAACAAGTAGGAATTTACTAACAAAAACAAAGTGTACTAAGCTTCCCTTGACCTTGTGAGAGCAGTGGTGCCTTTCCAATCTTCCACTTTCAAGATTCTAAGGAATTATGTCCGATTTAATTATGGAAAGAAGATAAAAGGCATTAAGGAAGGAAGTTGTATTGAAGAGAAAGTTCGTTGAAAAAAAATCCAGATTAATGTGAAAATAATTCACCAGTTCAATTACCTGAGAAAATGAAGATGGGAGTTTCCAGTGTTATTGATGACAATAATGGAAAGGAGAAAGGGAACAAGGAGTTTAATTGAGTGCATGTGAGGAGACAAAGAGAGCTTAAATGAAAGCAAAGGTCAAGCCAGGTGTTCCCCAGAGACACACAGATTTTTGAAGGTATGCATTGAAAGTAAAATTCACCCCAGAATGATAAACTAACAGCTTTCAAGAAAAGAAGCAACTATTAACCCAAGGTTATGAAAGTCCATAAAGCACATTAAAATAGTCCATAAAACAGTACATTTGTTTGTCATTTGTGAGTTAATAAACTGTAAAAAGCTCCCCTTCACTACATTTGATTGTCATTTATGAAGTTACTATTTTACTCAGGGGACTAATGTCTATAGGTGACATCTACCATTTTGTGGGGTAGGTTTGCTATTGAAGCTAATATTAACTAGAGCAACAGTTCTAAACTAAAATTTATGAGTATTCCAGTTTAATGAGAACAAAATATTTATAGTTTATATTTCCAAAAGTTGATTCCATAAGAATAAACCTCATTTAAAATTATAACCAACTTATATCAGCAGTAGTTCATGTTTACTGAGAAAATCTTTAAATATACCATTAAAAATAGTTTAAAAGAAAATCACCCTTAATATGACTGCACAGACAATAACATTGTAAATATAGTAATGCTTATTCATTTGGCCTCACATCTAAGGATGTATAAAATGTAAATACTTGAAAGTGTTATCTTGTACCACACACTATTTTATAATATATACTCTAATAGGTACAGTATAATATACATGCTGCTCTATAATGTATGTTTTTCATTTGTATATTTCATGTTATAATCAAATATGCTGCTAAACTAATATAAGAATACTCTGATTACAATTTGTTAAAGTATTCTTCTATTTGGATTTACTTAGATTTTTAAAAATCTAAATGAAAAAAAAAAATCTGTCACCAAACAGCAGGCAATGCTCTAGGGCACAGGATGGGGAGCAAGCCATCAGCAATCAGTTCTGTGTATGCAGTAGGAGTCCAGGAATGGGCGGGACGGTAGGCCCTAAGATCATGCAGGTTCATGGAGACTTGCCTAGGGAGCCTAGACAGGCAGCTTTATGGCAGGTATACAAGGTTCCTGTTTTCCTTTCTAGAGACTGCAGAAAAGTTATCACCAGTCCAAGTCTGCAAGATCACAGAGGAAGCATGTTGTTCACCCTTTCAACATCCATTCTATGTTTGTAAAATTTCTATGCTTATGAATTCCTAATTCCCAAAGGGGAAGCCACAGAGTTCTGAGGATCTTCTCTAGCTGCAACTGAAGCTAATTTACAGTCATGTAAGCTAGGCAGCTTCAAGCACAGTCATTTGCTTAAGTCTTAAATTCAGAAGGATGCAATTTACGAAGGAGATTCCTTGAGGATTCCGTTTTGCTGATGTTTGTGGCAGAGGATGTCCAAATGTGAACATATTAATGGATACAAAGTTGAGTTTCAGACACAGAGGAAGCATTTTTGTTAGCAGAAGCAGTAAATCCAAGTCCTGACAACAAATTGAAGTCCTGACAACAGCTCCACTATAGAACTTTGAAATCCCAGAGCCAATATTATAGAATAACATTTATAGCCATTTTTCTGTCAGCTTAGTCTTGAGCTTTGTTCTCCAGCTTAAAAAAAAATCTATGCCTTGCTTAATAAACTTTACACATTTTTGCCAGTTTAATCAGGATCAGTTTCTTTAGCATACAACTTAAAACCCTAATAAAAATAGAAATTTGTTCTAGAATGGGCTGTTAACCAAAAAAACTTCACAGAAACTGAAAAGTTCTAACACGTTATGTGATCCATTTGAGGTTGATGTATATGAAATCTTAGATATTAATTGATAGCAGAAAGGACTCTAAGAGGCTAATCATTTATCATAGATGAAACGGAAAATATTGTGGAAATGATTTGTGGATGCTAAGCCAAGAAAATGGAAACTTACTTTATTATTTTATTTCACTTTTTTATCCCAAGTCATCTATTTGATCAGGGGTGAGCTCTGAAAGTAAGCTCACATTAGGGTTTAGGGCACTGATCAGGACTCTCCGTCCTCTACAAGACTGATGAGGGCCCTCAAGGCCGGCAGGAATACTTCCGCTGGCAAGGCTAGAGACCAGTCCTCTCCTAGGCCAAGTGGAGGATGATATTCCTGAGCTGGCTGACAGTGAGGTGGCCTAGAGCCACAGTGGACTTACATATGGCCTTGAGGATCTTGAGGCACAGAGGTCCGCAGTCCTAGTCAGCCTGGTGCCAGCAAGACATAGGCTCAGCTGCCGCAGGTTGTCTGCAGGAAATGGCTCAGGCCTGTCTTCAAGTCCTTATTCAACAATATTGGGAGGCCCTTCCTGTTCAGTTCCTCTCAGCTTCTTTTCCCTAAATGGCTCAGGTGGCTGGAGCTGTCAGGGGCACTCACTGCCCAGTTGCACATCTGCTTAACCAGCAGATGGGTGGTGATGCCCAGCATGGCTGCTCCACCCACCCCCAGCACCAATCAGGCACTGGAGAGCACAAAATCAATGGCTGTGCCTATGCCATTATCATTCTTCTTGCCTCACCTGAAGTTTCTTATTGCAAATATGAGGTAGGGGTGGGAGAGAGCAGAAGTGTCTACAGAAGTCCCTCTTTCCCTTGGAATTAGAATGGGAGAGGAAGGGAGAGGATCTGAAATAATCCCTCCCAATTTGTGGTTAAGGAAGACCAGGGCCTTTTCCAGCTGCCTCTCCCAGGCCTTCGGATCCTTTAGCTTCTGATTTCTGGAACCCATGGCTGATGGAAGCAAGATAGAAGACCCAATCAGGGCAAAGCTCGGGGCCTGTTAGAGATTCAACACTGCATTTCAGCCCCAGGGGGTCATAGGAGACTGTCAGGGGCTGGGTGTCAAACCACAGGTCATCATGCTGCCCATCTTTGGGATTCTCCTCTTACCTGGTGAAATGTGCTTATCAAAAATTGTGCTTCAATAAATTGTGCTTATCAAAAATCTGAGTTGCCTGTGCAAGATTTTGGCATTCGGTGATATATCCTAAGAATCTAAAACAGTAGCTCATACTTGATCTGCACTCAATAGTTCTGAATAATGGTGCTAGTCCTAGCAGATATGAATTAGATGTGGTTATTGATCATGTGAATTAGGTTCCATGTGAACAAGGATGCCACATCCTCAGTAAAGTCAGATGCACATGTGCCGCGGTCTTGCCGGGCCAGAGGGATGATAGACGGGGCAGGATTCTTAATGAAAAGACAGACACAAAAAAGTTGGGGTCAGGAGGACTGCCACTCGTGGTGACAGCGCCCCTTTATTGTTCACACAAAACTTATATAGGTTTTTTCAACATTCAAGCCTATCTCCTAGTGAAACTATTTTGGCTGAAAGTACTTTTTCCCACAAGACATTTGTTTATTTCTTAGTAACTAATTATTATCACTTTCGAAGCATACTACTTATATTATGTCTTTCACTACACAGCTGCTATTTACTCTTGCTGAAGGTCAGCTTGTCCTCTAAACATGATGTGATGTGGAACTTTGTAATCATTGGAACTCTTCTCAGCCAAGCTGTTGACCTTTAGACCATCAGCCCGCCTCGAAGCCCTGAGTCCAGCCATGCCTTGACTCAGGGGGTCCCGACACACATGAAGTCACCTGAAGTGCTATTAGAAAATTACTGATGCCCAGTCTCCACATCCTGGAATGCCATTCAACTTGTGTGGCTGGGCACCAAAACTGTCATTTTGGAAGAGCTTCTCAGGTAATATATGTAGGATAGGGAATCCTAAGAATTAATAAGAAAGTAATTTTGGTGTATATAGACCACATGCACTCACTTATTTATCCCAAACTACATACATCCCTGAAAAGCTCCAAGAATATATTCTCTTCTCTGAGGTTTTGGAAATCATTAATAAGTAAAGTACAAACATGATAGAAATTGCCAATTTCTATCATCTATATGCCAATGATACAAAGAGCAGCTGCTGCTGCAGTAGGAATTTGTTTTCTTTTTTAGTGTAAATGGTGGAAGCACAAGTTAAAGTGATCACAGCTACATTAATAGGAAACAAGATCAGAGTGGTAATCAGAATGGTGTGACCTAGAGGACTCCCTAATGGTGGCTGATTGATCTTGGAATTGCTCAGACCACAAGAGATGGCTGGCTTACTAATTCATACTTGATTTATAAAATTAAAAAGAAAAAGGCTGGGTCTGTTGAACAGAGATCTAATTAAGTCATTTTGACAGAGAAAATCCCTGTTTATGTTCATAGACAGAGGCCTTTGAGTAAAGTGGGGCCAGGAATATCTGATAATGTCACAACTACAGGGCCCATCTCTGCTCTTTACTTTTTGTCTGGAACGTGGTCCTTACGCTTAGGTGCACAATGTCCTGTGTGGTGATATTAATACCATGAATAAAAGCCATAGGTAAGTGGTAATACAACCCAAGGATGGAGGTGCCTGGAGCCTCAGTGTAATGGTCAACTAAAGTACAGCTGCACTGTGGTTAATAGGAGCACAAATTCTAGCACAGAGATGTCTGAGTTCAAATCTAAACCCCAGTACTTACTAGCTGTATGAGTATAAGCAAGATACGTTTTATTTGCATGTGTGTTTTCATCAATAGACTAGAAATAATGATAGCATGTATTTGTTCAGTGCTGAGTATTAATATGTGGTAAATTTTGAATGGTGTCTGGTATATTATGTGTTATGTAAATCATAGACTTTACATACTATACACACACACACACACACACATATACTTATTTATAGTCTTTTAAAAAATCGTATTGAATTTATTGGAGTCACGCTGGTTAATAAAGTTATATAGTGTTCAGCTGTACAATTCTATAATACATCATCTGTACATTGTATTGTGTGTTCACCTCTCCAAGTCTTCTAGCACCATTTTTCCCTGTATACTTACTATTACCTCCCAGCCCTCTTTCTTTCTGGTAATCACCATACTATTGTCTGTGCCTTTGAGTGGTTTATTTTTCTTAATCTTTTTACCTGTTTTACTGAACCTGGCAACACCCTTCCCCTCTGACAGCTGTCAGTCTGTTCCCTGTATCTATCTATGATTCTGTTTCTATTTTGTTAATTATTGTTAATTAGATCAATCATATAAATGAAATCATGTGACACTCATACTTCTCTAACTGGTTTATTTCACTGTGTATAATGCTATCCAGGTCTATCCATTCTATCATAGAGGGTAAGATTTCATTCCTTTTTATGGCTGAGTATTATTCTATTGTGTAAATATTCCACAGCTTTTTATCCCTTCATTTACAGATGGGTACTTGAGCTGCTTAGTTATTGTACATCGTGGGAGACCTTGTCCTGCGAAGTCCTCCCGATCACAGATGAAATAAGTCTGCCAACACAAGGTTGGCCTGGGGAGAGAAAGGGCCAGCAGATCTCTCTAGGGAGAAGTGCCCAGAGCACCTCTCTCCAAGGGTTTTTATTGACTTTAGGTTACATAGGAGTATGTGGTATGCATGCAAAGCTCATCAACCAATGTTATATGGTGCTGATTACAGAAAATAGATACAGTTTATAGACAACAATTGAAGGAACGCAGAGATCTCCATTAGGTCAAGTTGGCCAAACAGGAAGATGTTAGGTGGCCAGAAGGCAGGGTGTGTGAGGTTGTCTTGTGCTTTTAATCATAAACATCTGGTATACATTAACTAGGGAGACCGAGAGCAAAACAGGCTTCAAGGGATGAAATATCGTTTCCTTAGGTCAGATTTTCCCACGGAAAAACTCCTAGCTAATGCTGAGTCATGCTTGCCTCCAGCATCTCCAGTTTTCCAGTCCAGTCTTACAGGCCCCACGTTCTGGGCCTTGCTTGCTCGGGGCTACAGTTCCCAGAAGCAGGCCAGGTGGTCTCTGACAGTAAAGAATGCTGCAATAAACATAGGGGTGCATATATTCTTTAAAATGGGTGTTTTGGATTTCTTTGGGCATATTCTCAAATGTGGACTCTCTGGTTCATAAGGCAGTTCCATTTTTAACTTTCTGCAGTACATCCATACTGCTTTCCGCAGTGTTTGCTCTATGGAAAAGGCAGTCAGCATGAGCATGAGCACTCCCTTGTATCCACATCCTCTCCAACCTTTGTTTGTTATTTACCAATGATGATGGCCATTCTGACAGGTGTGAGGTGGTATCTCATTGTGGTTTTAATTTGCATCTCTCTGATAATTAGCAAAGTGGAGCATCTATTCACTTCTATTGGCCATCTGTATGTCCTCTTTGGAGAAGTTTTGCTTATGGTCCTTTGCATGCTTTTTAATTGGGTTGTTTGTGTCTTTGGTGTTGTTTTATAAATTGTGGATATTAACCCCTCCTCAGATGTACCCAATCAGTGAGTAGTCTTTTCTTTTGTTAATGGTTTGTTTGCTGTGTAAACACCTTTTAGCTTGATGCAATCCCATTTATTTTTTCTTTTGTTTCCATGGCTCAAGGCAATATATCATTCTCTGATTGCTGAGGCTAGGAATTCCAGTACTACGTCCAATACGAGTAGTGAAAGTGGATATCCTTGTCTTGTTCCCAATATTAAAGGACATGCTTTTAGTTTTTGCTTATTGAGTGAATTACGGCAATGAGTTTGTCACATATGACCCTTGTTACAGTGAGATATGTTCCTCATATTACTACATTTCTGATAGTTTTGATCATAATGGGTGCTAGATTTTATCAATTCCTTTTTTGTGTGTTTATTGATATAATTATGTGGTTTTTATTCTTCACGTTGTTTATGTGTTGTATCATAATTTTGTTTTGCAAATATTGTACCAACTTTCATGGATAAATCTCACTTGATCATGGTGTATGAACTTTTTAATGTTATTGGATCTGGTTCACTAACGTTTTGTTGAGGATTTTACCATCTATGTTTATCAGAGATTTGGCTTAAAATTTTATTTCTTTGCAGTGTCTTTGTCTAGTTTTGGAATTAAGATAGTGCTGGCCTGATAAAATGAGCTTGAATGTCTTCCTCTTATGATTTTTTGGAATAGTTTGAAAAGGGTAGGTATTAGAGTTTTTCTTTAAATGGTTGGTAAAATTCACTTCTGAAGCCATCTAGTCCAAGACTTTCATTTTAGTTTTTTTAAATTATTATTATTGCTTCTAATTCATTAGTTGTACTCAATTCTCCAGTTCTTCCTGATTCAGTTTTCTAAAAATGTATTCATTTAGTTCAGATTTCCAATTTTATTGACATATAGTTGTTCATAATATTTTCTTACAATCATTTGTATTTCTGTGGTATTGTTATTTTTCTCCTTCATTTATGATTTTATTTATTTGGATTCATTCTCTCTCTCTCTATTTTTTTAATGAGTCTGGTTAAAGATTTTTTAATCTTGTTAGTCCTTTTAGAGAACCAGCTCTTGGTTTATGTTTATTTGTTCTTTTGTATTGTTTTTTATACTCTCATTTGTTTCTGCTCTAATCTTTATTATTTTTTTCTACTCACTTTGAGCTTTGTTTATAGTTTTATTTCTAGTTCCTTTGTATTTAAAGCTAGATTGTTTATTTAAGATTTTTCTGCTACTTGAGGTGGTCCTGCAATGCTGTGAATTTTCCTCTTGGAATTATTTTTACTGTGTCCCATAGATTTTGGGTTGCTATGTCCTTATTTTCATTTGTTTCAGTGTATCTTTTGATTCCTTCCTGGATTTCATTCTTACCCCATTCATTGATTAGTAACATGTTATTTAGCCTCCATGCCTTTTCATGTTTTTCAGTGTTCTTCTTGTGATTGATTTATACCCCCATGTCATTATGGTCCAAGATGCTTGATATGATTTAATCTTCTTAAATTTATTGAGATGTGTTTTGTGTCCTAAAATGTGGCCTGTTATGAAAATTTTTCTTTTGGCATTTAAAAATGTATATTCTGCAGCTTTGGGTGAAATGCTGTGACGATATCAATTAAACCTATCTGATCTAGTGTGTCATTTAAGGCCACTATTTCCCTGTTGATTTTCTGTCTAGAAAATCCATTCATTGGTGTCAATGGGGTGTTAAATTTCCTTACTATGACTGTAATACTATTGATCTCTCCCTTTATGTCCATCAAGATTTGCTTTATATATTTAGAGTCTAGGGTGAGTGGCTGCAAATGCAATTTTGTGCATTGGCCATGTAAGAAAGTGCCTAGGTCTGTAGCAGACACCTTCATCTCCCTGATGGACAGAAGCACTGCTGTTTTCACAGCCAGATGCTAGTGCCCTCTTCAGGGTTCTCCTGCTTTGGGCTGGGGAGCCCAGCTTAGGGTTTCAAACTCACGGTTCTCAGGGGGAACCCACAACGACTGAGATATCCATCAGAAATCTTAGCAGCTGCCTGTGGAAGTGAGGCCAAGCCTTTGAGCCTTCGTGCCCTTTCTACTAGTCTCAGGCTTTTGTTTTTTTCATAAATCCTTGGTTATAAAAATACTCTTTAGCTAGTCTTCAGTTGCTTATTCAAAATTATTTTTCTATAATTTAGTTGTAATTTAAGTTTGGTTTTGGAAGGAGGTCTTCCCCCTTCTCCACCACTATCTTAGATTCCCCCAAGCCTAGACTTTAATACTGCATTTTTGTTGCCTGAGATACATAATTAACTTTTTGTGTAAGCCTTTGAGAAAGGTTTTATGTTAGGAGCAGGTGAAATTCAATAACGTAATATAAAAATATAATACAGTGGTTATCAAAGAAGAAGAGAACTACACATGTATATTATATGTGCAGATATATACTGTATAGTTTTTGGATTGTCAGAAAAATCATTAATCTTGAGTTAATTAAAGGATATTTTTTTAAATAAAAGGATAAAATCTAGTTCTTTTGAAAGTTCACTTTTGAATTATGTAAATATTTGTGCTACTTGACAAAAACATTTATAAAAAGAGTAGCCTGATTTTATGTTCCTTAAATTACAAAGAGAATAGAAGATTAAAGTACATTTTCTATTCAAGATTTAGCTCAGAGAAATAAAAGACACAAATTTCAGGCAATTTTAAAATGGCATAGAGAAACTTTTATAGAGTTGTTTAAAATGAGGTAACTTGCATTTTGAATATAAAGATGTATTGGATATATTCTTGGTTTAAAATAGTTAATGAGTTGTGTTCTTTTTAATAGTCAATGTAAAACAATAAAAAATAAAACTTCACATATGAGAGTAAAAGGTTAATAATAATGGTAATAATAATAATACAACTGTTCAGTGTTAAAGTAAGAAAAGTTTCCTGAAAAAAATCTGAATTATAACAACATCTCCCCTGAGGTGATCAATAAGGCAAATTCCTTATCCCCATATATATGATTGTAAAGAGAAAACCACCAAGTGACCAATACTGATGTTTGAAAGGGTGAATTTTCCCCCAAAATCTGCTTAATTTGTGTCCATAGAACAAAGTGAGTTAGCTATAAATAGTAATTTGGAAGAACCTGTTTGAAGATGGCATGATATATTTTAAATTACAGCCTAGGGAAGGAATTATATCACTATCACTAACTCTATCCATGCCTGTATCTATTGACAATCTGATGATAGATAACATATTTATAAATTATGTTTTAAAACTTAAATATATTCAACCTTCTTTTAGGTCTTTTTTATAAGTCAATGAGTGAACACACTGTCATTTTATGGCTCCTATTTTCCATACCTTATAATAATTATGTATTTGATGCTGTATTATAATATGGCAGTTGTATTTTCAGTTTATAATTGAAGTATTTAAAGTTATTAAATAATGTTTTCCCTTTAATGCATCTTAGTATGTAGCCCAACTAATTTTCAGCATAACTCTGCATTTTTTAATAACTAGCCAAGTTTTATAATATAATTTAGGAGCCACCACGATAGCTAAGTCAGTCAGGAATTTTATGATAAAATTCCAGCCATGCTCATATGTTTTTTTCTCAAGACATTTTATTTCTAATATTTCTGATAAGGAATTTGAAAGAATAGATGTATGTTTGTGTAGATATGAATTCAGTTACTATATGTAGATCGTATGATGCTTGAGAGAGTCCATAAATCCTGTTTATGTGGGGCACATCAGATATGGAACTTGGTTAATTTCTGCCTTCTGTATAGTGGAGAATATGTAAGAAGTGATATGATTCCCAAAGAGGTGCCTGGATTTCCCTTACTATGGGAATTGAATTAGGATTTCAATGCTGGACTTGAATTACTTAAAGTCTCCCACTTTTCCATAATAAAGCACCAAATGGAAACTGTTTACTCTACTGCCCATTTTTGACTTACTGATTGATTACAATGTAAGCAAATTGCCAAGAAAGATAAAATGTATCAAAATTATCTTGGCTAGCTCATAATATACACATTATTTTTGAAAGTGAGTTATTATTCTTCAAAAATTTAGAATATTAAATAGAGGCAATATTACTTCAAGGTAAGGATTCAGTACCACAGAGAAAGAAGAAAAAGAAAGAAAGAAAGAAAAAGAGAAAGAAAGAAAGAAAGAAAGAAAGGAAAGAAGGAAGGAAGGAAGGATGGAAGGAAAGAAAGGAAAGAAGAAGGGAGGAAGGAAGAAGGGAGGAATGAAGAAGGGAAGGAGGAAGGAAAGAAAGTAAAGTTTTAAGGAGAAGATAAAATGATCTTTGAGTATATAGTTTAGTGTGTACTGCAGAAGAGAAGGAAATCCATGAAGTATTAAATCTAGAATAGTGTAAAAATCTAAGTTGGTGATTAGTAGCCTTGGAAGATGGTGTTAAAAGATTTCTTGGGGCCCTGACTGGTGGCACAGTGGCTAAGGCGCTGGCCCACAAACCCAAAGATTGCTGGCTCAATTCCCAGCCAGGGCACACAGCCAGGTTGCAAGCCAGGTCTCCAGTTAGGTCCTTCGCTGGAGGCAGGTGAAAGGCAACCATACATTGATGTCTCTCTCCCTCTCTGCCTTTCTCCCTTCCCCTCCCTCTAAAAATAACAAATAAAATCCATTTAAAAAAAGATTTATTGGGCTTTCCTCTTTGATACTAAACCTAATATATAATTTAATAAAACATTTTGTAAAATGTAAATGTGCTAATATTGTGTTCAAATAAACTATTTGTTTTACCTTGGGGTGGATTAACTGTCTAGGGTCGAATTAGTCAGATAGGTAAGAACTAGTACAAAAATTCCCTTAGAAAAAACTAACTTCTTTCCTGCTAGAACTCATCCTACCTCCTCATCCTTCCAAGCCTCATGCAGAAGATGAAATTTACCTCAAGCAGGTTCTTGGCTGCTTCAGTTCTGCAAACAATAGGACATAAAATGTGGCTGAAATTATTGTAATAACTAGGGACAGGCAACATGCTTAGAGAGATCATGTTTAAATTGTTGATAACAAGCGTAGAGAATTTTTGGGTGGGCAACAATTTGCATACCTATTCAGGTTTTACTTCCCTTGTGGTAACGAAGTCTAAAACATAGTCCAAAAGCAGTTTTTTGTAAGTTTATTGTAGGTTCAATAAAGTCTTTAACCTACAAACAAACCAGAAGGTTCTTTAATATTTAGTTTTTAAAAACAAAAATGTTTTGAAACTTTAATTACTGAAGTTTGTATTTAGGTAAAATATCCTGTAATACTTGTAATCAAGGGTCCTTTTGCCTACTTAAATAGGTGTACTATGATATTTGTGATATGAGTTACAAAATATAGTCAGATTATCTTGTTGAATATTATTTTCTGGGTTATCTGAAAAATAAATACACTTCACTAAATACCTCCCCCCACCCAAAAAAGAAAAAAGAATATCTGATTTATCTTCACAAGAATTTACTCTTTTGGGCATTATTCACAAAAGCCCACATTCTGGTTTGGGGGAGAGGGGATTTCCATGCCAAGTAGTTCCAAAATGCTATTCCAGATGAAGAAAGCACTTGTTACATTTGCAGTCAACCTACCTGTTGTCTAATCCAGGGGTCTCCAATCCCTGACCTCAGACTGGAATTCTGTTGTAGCACAGCAGGAGGTCAGCTGGAGCAAGGAGAGGATCATTACTGCCTAAGCCCTTCCTCTCTTCTCCCTTCCAACCCCCACCCGCCTTTGTGGAAAACTGGCCTTTCATGAAACCAGTCCCTAGTGCCAAAAAGGTTGGGGACTTTTGGTCTAGTCTACAATTCAAGATAAAGGTCAAATTTCACATCTGCCATAGCATTGTTCAATGAAATGTACTTTGAGAGAATCTTTAACAAGATAATCAGAATGGAAAGGAAAGTCCAGTATCTACCTTTTCTGTGTATGCTTCTTGCTACCAGCATTGCAGTAGAAACCATAATAGTAAGAGCAACAATAATGTGTGTTTTTATTGCCCTCATGGTCACGTTTGGATCTGTGACAACTGAATTTACTCTACCTCTTCATGTGCTACTGAGAATTCTTTCATTTTTTCCCCATAAATGTACAGTATACCTTTTTTTTAAGAATTGATTTGGTGTTCATCCATGAAATTTACTTTGGCCTAAGAAATGTGGGCAAAAGTTATGATTGTGCAAAGTCGAAGTATAGGCCTTAGAAAACATTATATGTTTATGTTTGCTCTCTTATTCCCAGCCATTGTAGTGATGAGAATATGTGCTCACTATTCTACTGAACCAATGAGCATAAAAGATTCATGGGAAAGACCTGCTCCCCAGCTAAATCTTGGAGCAAAGACCATCTGAGCCCGGTCAAGGCCAACCTAATCTTCTGCCGTCGACTGATCTGCAGTGAACCAAATTATTGCCGTTTTAAGCCACTAAGTTTGGAGATGATTTGTAATACAGCAATAGCCAGCTTGTACTCACTCTTCTTTCTCACTCACTCTGCTTTTACATTCAAGGATAAATTTCAGAAAAACTTTGTTACGCCAATTCTTCTGATACTTAAGTCATTTTGGATCTGAAAAATCAAGTTCCACCTGCAGATGGGGGTGGGGCAGGGGAGGAATAAAATCTAGTAGCTAAAAGGAAAATCTTCCCTTTTCCACAGATGGTGTGATTACCTTTATAGATCTTTAAGCTATTTTACTACCTGAGATTGGGAATTTCTAAAGAAAGCCCTTAAGCCTACTATGTGACAGAAGAAAATAAAGCATATTAAAAGAAAGCTATTGCTATGTGTACATTGAGAATATTATTGAGTTATGAATATTTCCTGCTCACTAAATTTTCAAACATTTTGCACTAGGTACTTAGAGCAAATCCTTGGATTTCCTAAAACTCAAATACACTACAATATTTTACATGACACTTTTACAAGATAGTCAAGAAGCTCTAGATAACATTGTTCTATCCTTATTTTATTCATCAGAAAAGGTAAGCACAAAAACAAATAATTTTCCCCAAAAAGGATGCAGCCAGGAATTATGATGCCTTCAAAATTTGTTTCTATTCAACCCACTGTGTAGAATGATGAAATTGAATAGTAACACTTTCTCCCTATAAGATACTCAAAGCATTTTATAGGCCTTTATAAATTCTTTTACTTCACTATGAGATTGGAAAATCAAAATGCTTTATAGATAGCATAATGAATCACAGTGATTTGTATTACATTTACAAAATGCTTATACATCAAAACCACCTGCATAAATTTCTATTAACCCTCAGCATTTTCAAACCAAGAACATTTCTAGCTAAAAAATGTTTCAGTATTAAGTCAACATTTAAATCCAACTTTTTATGTATAGATTTCTTTCTTGCTTTCTTATTAGGCTGCTGTATACTTTTAAAAAGTATATGTATTATATCTTTCTTTAGACTTTATTAATTTCAATGATTTGAGAATCAAGTCCTTGTATATTTTTGAATAGCCAGCACCTTTAAATGTGAATAAAGTTTTGAATTCTGTACAGATATAAAAGTCATATTTGTCCTGACTGGCGTGGCTCAGTTGACTGGGTGTCACCCTGCAAATCATGGCTGATGCTTCGATTCCCAGTCAGGACAAACGTCTGGATTGTGGGTTCATTCTCCCTTTGGGGCATGTATAAGAGGCAACTGATGGATGTTTCTCTCTCTTTTCCCTCATTTCTAAAAATGAATAAATAAAATATTTAAATAAATAAAATAAAACAGTCATATTTAACTTCTGAGAAGAAAACTGAGGTAACTTTAGAATAAGCTTTGCAAAAAAAAAAGATGAAAAATTGCATACTCAGAGTCAAATTAGTTCAATGTACAATTCCTAATGATAAAAATGCCATAGTGCACTATGTAGTAACTGCATTTAAAATAGCTGAGAAGCATTACATGATATACTTACAAAGTATCTTTCTCATTACAAGAGCCCACATTTACTATTATTTGTTAAAATTTATTGAAATGTTAAATGTAATATGTATTAAGGATGGTCATGACTAAAGTGTGAAACAGACCTAAGGGATCCTTTTAGATTTTGTTCCACAGTTCACTTCCTTTAATGTTTTTCTATGACTGTTGATGATCATACAGTGTGTTGTGTTAGACCTTCTGACAATGAAGAGCAACAAATACCAGAAAAAATTATAGAAAAGTGGCAAATCTCCAAATGTCCTGCAGAGGGGAATAGGCAAAGAAGCAAACCTAAGGCACATAGAGAGTTTCTGAAGTACTTAGAAAATAGAGGAGAACATGAATTTATACTGACATAAATAATAAGTAAACCAATTGTTGTTGTTGTTGTTGTTTACAATCAGGAGAATAACTTGGGTATATAATGTATTGATCCAGGGTCATTTGCTTGCTTGATATTTCTCCTGGAAAGCATGAGGTTTGGAAGTTGTGTCAAGACCTGAAGTGAAAAATTATGGGATCTTGGTGAATAAAACAGACAAACAGTGGTATGGAGATTACAAGGTTATGGAAAAGAGAGTGTGTAAATGCTTCTAGGCTACCATGAAGTCACAGAATAGTAATAAAAAGGCTGCAGTTGGGGGGGTGGGGTGCAGAAAATAAACTATTTGCCTTGGAAGATGGAAGTTTAATATTTTGAGTGGAAGTATTTTCTGTAGCTGAACTGAAGTCTATTAAAATTGAGAAAGAAAATACTGTGAATATCCACATTAATAAGAAAAATAACATTGCCTTTTCTTTTTCAAATTAGAGTACTAATCTCGCAACATTCTGCTCATAACATATTTTCCATAGAGTGCAGGGTACAAGCTAAACAACATATGGAATATTTTTAAAATGCTCATATTTTCTTATCACTTGTTGAGATGTGTAGTCTAAAAGTGTATAATTTTCTTTTTAAAATAGAGGTATTTTGTGACCTGAATAGTTATATCACTCCAACTTCCTTTCTTTTTCTCCATTCTTGTCTTATTTCACTTCTCTTTCTTTGACTAACATTACTTATAGTTTTCTATCACCAGGCTTTCTCACATTTGAAGAGGTAATGCACATCCTAGGGTCATCTGCAGATAGATGATTTTGATAGTCAAATTCACACAGCAAACATATCTTCCTTTGTAAAGTTATAATAAGAAACTTGGTTAATTATGATTATTTATTAAGGTAATATATGCTTAGAATGAGATAGTGTTTAGGTGTAGAAGAAACTGTCTATAGGTATGAGAATAAAAGAAAAGATGTTTAATGAAACAACAACACAGACAACACAATAACTGATTCCTTACAGATACAAAAAATAAAAATTATTTTATTGCTTCATTAAAGAAACTTTTATTTAGCACTTAATTCAAAGTCAAGCATTGTCCTTATTGTTGGTGATATAAAAGTAAGGCTTTGATCTTTTACCTAATGCAGTCTAATCTTACATGAGAAATTCACCAATGATTTTTGCATTAAATATTAAAGTATTAAAGGCTATAGTATCTTTTTAGCATGTTGTGCAATTACCATGGTGACACCAAAAAATTGTTTTAACAATGCTTGTGGTGTAAGAGATTTTAACATAGAAAAAACTTAAGTGTTCTCTAGAAAAAAACTAAAATATTTTCAGGGAAAATAGAAGCAACTCAGAGTGAATAAACAGCAAGCCATTCTCTACTTCATAAAAATCCAAATTTAGATACTAAATGATAGCTGAATAGAGTGCATGCTCAGATACTATGTATTATGTTTGTTATATTTGTGCTGTTTGTTGTTTTTTTTTTAATCAATGTATGGTTGCCTTTCACCTGCCTCCAGCTAAGGACCTGGCTGGAGACCTGGCTTGCAACCTGGTTATGTGCCCTGGCTGGGAATCTAACCAGCAACCCTTGGGTTTGCAGGCTGGCGCCTATCCACTGAGCCACACCAGCCAGGGCAGATTTGTGCTAAGTTTTAATTTCATGGACTCATTGTTATGGGTTTTGTTGTATTATATTCAACTACTTTAAAATGTCATATTGTTATACTAACTGATCTGCACACTATATAAATTTATATACTTCACATAATCTATATTATGTCATAATATATTTATATAATTTTATATCTATCATTTATATTATATTTATTACATACTATATATTATGTGATTTGTAGTAAATTATATAAAATGTATATGATATAAATTTTATGGGTATTATGGGTTTTTATTAATTGTGCATCCTAAATTATGTTTTAGATTAGTATATATCATCACATATTTAACATTGCGTGAAATATAAAGGTAGAAAACATTTTATGAATGAAAAATATATGAGTATACATGATATATATGAATTACATGTAGATATATAATTAATACACACCAAAGATATGATCCATAAAGGATATAATAGATAACTTGGATTTCATTAAAATTAAAAGCTTTGCTTCTCAAAGAGAAGCAAAGAGAGAGAAAAAAAAGACAAGCCATAAACTTGGAGAAAATATCTGCAAAGGACTGTTATTCAAAACATACAAAGAACTTGTAAAATGTGGCAATAAGAAAAACAAAAAAGATTAAAAATAGGCCAAAGATCTAAATGGACACCAAAGAAGTTATACAAATGGTAAATAGCGTATGAAAATACGTCCACATTCTATGGCCTCAGATAACTGAAAACGAAAACAATGAGCTACCAGTACCCACCATTAGAATGGGCGAAACCCAGCCCGCCTAGCCCTGGGTGTGGATGAGGATGTGGAGGGCAGGAGCCCGAGGAGCTCCTGTGCATCGCCACTGTGAATGCTAAAGGGCGCAGCCACTTTCCAAGAGAGCGTGGAGGTTTCTTACCAAACTAAACATCCTCTCATCGCATGTTCCAGCAACTATGCTGCTCCTTGATACCTACTCAAAAAGAGTTGAAAATGCTTTTACAAAAAACTGCCACTCAGATATATTCATATTTGTCAAAACTTGGAAGCAACAAAGATGATGTCCTTCAGTAGATGGATGGATAAAGTAGGGTATATCTAGACACTAGATTACCATATACAGCTTAGTGCCAAAAACAAAAACAAAAGTAAACAAACAAACCAAACTGGGCCATCAAGCCATGAAAAAACTTGGAGGAAGTATGAAGTGAAATAAGCCAAGCTGAAAAGGGTACTTCTTGTATGAAGCCAACTATATAACGCACTGGAAAAGGCTAAGTAATGGAGAGAATAAAGGGGTCAATGTTTGTCAGTGTTAAGTGAACAGGAAGGTATATATAAGAAGGGAACAGATGATTTTTAAGGCAGTGATTTTTTTGATAGTATAATGGTAGATACACACCACTATATATTTGCAAATATCCATTGAATATAACTACAAGAGTGAACCCTAAAGCAAAGTATGGGCTTTGGGTGATAATGAGATGCCAATATTGGTTTATTCATTGTAACAAAAATACCACAGTGGTGCAGGATTTTGACAGTGAGAGAGACTGTGCGTATGTGGAGGAAGTGATATATGGGAAATGTCTGTATCTTCCCCTCATATTAGCTATGAATCTAAAAGTGCTCTAAAAATAAACTCTATTAAAAACAGAGTTTCAAATTATATTAGATTTCTTCATTTGTATTAAAATATCTCAATAACAATTTTCAGAACAGTACTGCACAATCATACATTGAAATCTATGCTCATTCATTTCAAACATACAAGTGACACATTAAATCTATTTCATTTACAGAAGGAAAATACTGACTCTAAGTTATTATGGAACTAATTAGATGTTAAAAAAGCAGAGGGTTTACAATTGAAACTAAGGGTTTGTTTCTGTTTAAATCAACTGGTTATTAAATGTGAATCTTGTCTGTGTTTTCATTTTTCTTTTCTAATATGTTTTCTATTTTGGCATTATTTATGAATTAGATTACAAAAGAAAAATGAAATGTAGATTGAATATTAAAACCTTTCCGGGATCTTGTTAATACTTTCAGATTGAATCTGAAATCTCAGGTTTTATTGGCAGGACACCACAAATTAGGATTTAAACACATTTAGTCACCCATAAAAACAATTCCTAATTATAGATGTCCATGTTGTAGATACAAAAAACATCAATATTTACTCATTGGCCATTTAATTGTGGAACAATTTTCAGTGATATAAAAGAAAAAAAGTGGATTTATTTAAGTTTTAATTAAAATGATGTTATAAATGAGCAATAGATCAAGTCAGATTATGAAACACCAAGCAAATAAACCAGTTTAATTCTCAGGTTTAACTCATTTCAGTTCTGTAATAACATTGAATGTTTGTCCATTAATCGGAATAATTTAGTCTTAAAATTACTATATTTTTAAATTATGCCTAATATTTTGTTCAGTATCATTTTTAAAATGGCTATTGAATTCCAGCTCTATGCCAGGCATCTTGAAAGGCATTGGGATACAAAAGTAAATATATGAGCCTAAATTATTATTATTTTTTTGTTATCATTACATTATTTTTTAAGGTTTTATTTATTATTTTTAGAGAGAGGGGAAGGGAGAGAGGCAGAGAGGAAGAGAGACATCTGTGTATGGTTGTCTTTCACCTGCCTCCAGCTCCAGACCTGGCTGGAGGCCTGGCTTGCAACCTGGTTATGTGCCCTGGCTGGAAAATTGAACCAGTGACCTTTGAGTTTGCAGGCTGGTGCCCTATCCTCTGTGCCACCAGCCAGGGCTAGAGCCTAGATTATTTTACTAAAATAATAACACAACTAATTTTTTGTTCTATGTAAAAGTTACTTTGGGAGAATTTAAAACTAAGAAACAAATCAGTTATTTTCCTCTTTAAATTGTATTTATTATTTCCCAATTTCATGCAAATACAAAAAAAAAGAAGGCAAAACCTCAGAGAAGCAGGTTCTGTAAACAGGATATTACATATAGCTTTCATTGATTTTCTTTCTCTGACAGGACTTCTAATTTCTCTCACAAAACACTGATTAAAAATGCAATTTTTTTCCATTTAACATAATAAGTGCTCTTGCTGTTTTCAAATTTTATAAGAAAAAACAGATGATCATGTTCTTCTAAACTATCCATAACCATCCAGTGAAGGACATTTGAAGAAGGAAAGATTTTAATTTTTTTGATTACTAATGTCAATCATTTTAGAATAAACCAAATATGCTCTTCTTGATAAAAAGAGTGTGGTACTGTTGATATTTTAAGCTGTGATATATGTGAATTTTTCTAAGAATGTCAAGAAATCATTTCTCATCAAGATGAGTATAATTTTACTGAAGAAAACAATCATTAATATAAGCAAAGGTCAAAATATACTGCCAGCGGCTATTTCCATGCCACATAAAAGTACATTATTAGTATAGTAATAAATGTATTATAAAGAATATTAAAATTCTTAATTTGTTTTTTATTTTAGTAACTAATTATGATGTAATTTGTGTGATTGTTTTTCGAACATTATTGTGGCTTTTTTTTTAAAGATTTTATTTATTATTTCCAGAGAGAGGGGAAGAGAGAGGCAGAGAGGGAGAGAGACATCAGTGTGTGGTTGCCTTTCACCTGCCTCCAGCTGAGGACCTGGCTGAAGACCTGGCTTGCAACCTGGTTATGTGCCCTGGCTGAGAAATAGAAGCAACAACCTTTGGGTTCGCAAGGCCAGCACCTTATCCACTGTACCACCAGCCAGGGTAAATGTATCTTTAACAAAATAAAAAATCAACATATACAACAAGTAGTTCCCATAAAGTTGACATTTTTAATAAATTTTATATATCTATGCAGATAACTTTTTGTTTAAGATCATTATCAATTTTTTAGATGGACAATTTTCTCTGCTGTTTCTGGAAAAATTAATTTCTAGTTTATTCTTAAGATATTTTTTAGGACATATACTAGAACAAATCCTGAGTTCTACCTTCAAATTGTTTCTCATAGGTTTTAAAAACCAAGACCAAATCAAGAGTAGAGATATCCATAGAGTGTTTCTCTCTGTCCAGGTAATCTAGTTTTTGTCATCTGATAAATTCTTATATTACTGCAATCTAGTCTCTACATTTAAACTAATGTTTAAGCAGAGTTGTTGAACAGGGTATTGATTATTTCCGTACTTCAAATAAAGATTCCATATTTGTTCCTTTAAAACCAAACTGTAAGAGACAACATTAATAAATATAAAAGCAAAATAAAATTAGAAATTTGTTTGCAACATATATTCAAAGATAAAAGTAAAAATTCTTAATATTTAAGATATCATTTCAAATTTCTAAAAGTTGTTTCATTTAGAAATGAAGTTCAACCTATGAAATTATTTATTTTCATAGATCATGATAATTTGCTAATATCATATTATGATTTTAGAAGATCTGCACAAAGCATATTCATGGTTTATAAAATTTCATTATTCCAACATTTTTTTTTAAGTGGGGTGATAAACATAGACACATTTCTTGCAAGTTTTATTATGTACTGTATCTCAACAATTTTAATTAACAATTCTAAATAACATTGAGAAGAACAGATTGTTTTATATTATGTATGTTTATGTGCTACATTCCCAATCTTAATGAATGAACTAACCATTTTTACATAAAAATATTTTTAATGTTTCTAAAATATCCTGTAGTCAAGCATAATGTGCCTTTCCATGCTACTTAAATTTATATTTAAATGTTGCATCATTTGTTATTTCACATTCATTCCAACCCAAAAATGTATAGCTTGACAACTTTTTGTTAAGTTATAATACAATCTTCATTAATAGATGGGCCACAGCTCTGTAATTGGTTTTTATGCAGAACTCAAACATTATTATGAGATTGTATTTTACTTAGCATAACACTGAGTGAAAGATTGCCTAACTTCCAATTGCTCTAAGAACAACATTGGCTATCTAACACAGATGTTATAATAATGGTAATTTGATGCTGACTGAGAAAGAAGCTATCAAGGGACAGAAATTCCATAACTATTACACCTCATATGAGATGTAAGAAGAAATTTCTCTCATAAACTGCATCCAAAATATTCTGTGAGTGCGGGGGAAAGAAATACATATTCTTTAATCTATATACTTACCCAGCTCTTATAATTCTTTTGTACATCTATTACAGTTCTTGACATAGTTTAAGGATAGGAAATTAGAGAAATTCATAGAAATGTAAATTCATATTTTTAAAGATTTTATTTTTAGAGAGACAGGGAGAGAGAAAGAGAGGGAGAGAAACATTAATGTGTGGCTGCCTCTCACATGCCTCCAACTGGGGACCTGAACAGATACCCAGGCATGTGCCTTGATGGGGAATTAAACTGGTGATCCTTTGGTTCACAGTCGGTGCTCAATCCACTGAGCAATATCAGCCAGGGAAGACATTTCTACTCCTATCCAATATTTACATGCAAACATATACATATACAATTATAGGTAGTCCAAAAATTCATTAAGTATAGAATTAATGTCCCATAGACTGAATTAATAAAAATGTATTAAAATGCTTTAAGATTCCTTAAGAAAGAGATAGCATCTCTTTGCCACTTTCCTTTGAAAGGATATAAATGTACTACACAGACATAATTAGCTCTATAGTTATCCATTTTTTTTTTAAAGAATGATTTGGAATGGTATAAATCAGGTACTGAATTGACTCTCACGAAGAGTGTAAGCTACTTGGCATCTGTGACTATAGTAGACATATTCTCTTCCTTTTTTAATTAGTTATGCAGCAAAAATTTAGATGAGTGGCATAAATAATTAGGTGGCATACTAAAATACATAGCAATAAAACATGTAGAGCCCTGGCTGGTGTGGCTCAGTGGGTTAAGTGCCAGCCTGTGAACCAAAGAGTTGCCAGTTTGATTCCTAGTCAAGTCACATGCCTGGGTTTGGGCCAGGTACCTTCCAAGTTGGGAGCGTGCAAGGGGCAACCAATATTTCTCACATATTGATGTTTTTCTCCCTCCCTCCCCTTTCTCTATAAAAAAAAAATGTGAAAATATAACACTGAAATGTTCATATTTTGTATTGTTGGTTTTAGTAGTAAAAACATATTTTTTTATTTATTCAAGAATGTACTGTTTGTCCCCTTCTGGCTAGTACTCCATATGCCCTTCTCCATATAGAGAACTCTCACTGCCGATGGATTGATTTCCCATAAAACATTCATAAAGGTTGGAAAAATATAAAACAAAAGTTTGAAAACATCAAATAGTCCTCAAAGCGGTTGAGACTTAAGGGACGAAGATCTCAGTGATAAGGGAAGTTCATTCACCTAAACCAAACTCTCTTCAGCTAACTGTCCTCATAGTATTTGCTGATTGATAGCTAAGGGCATAAACACCTACCAGGAAAAAAATCTGCATAATACTTTCTGCAGTTTCACTGGATTTAGGAGGGGCAAAATGTAGTTTGAGTTTTAAATAAAGCAATTATTATGAAAACAAAAATCCAAGGGCCACTGAAAAGTGAACCCCAAAACTGCCATAGCTGTCTCCTTAAGGCACAGGACAAATAATATGCCGCGCAGAAATGATCCAGCCTCTGTGAAACTAGACAGAACACATTTGCTAACCAGATATAACATCTGGTATAGATCTTAGCACTTATATGATACTGAGAATACAACAATTTTTGTTCAACCCTGCAAGAAGGAAGTTGCCCTAGAAACACTTCAGGCTTTCATTGAGATATCTGAGGTCATTGAAGACACCCTGTAACTACACATGGCCCTTAAGTAAAGGAAAAATTAGAAATAGCCTCATGGTAAACTTACTTTTGTGACCACCTGCTAAAGAAATTAAATCTTTTAAAGGAAGATAATCTCATCCAAAGTACCTATAATTTATCATATTCATACACAAAATCTTATATTTAATTAAAAATAAATTGCTAGATATACAGGAACGTTGAATTAAATGGTTAGAATCATTAAAAAGAAGAGAAGCATATAGTTATTACACACAAACTTAAAATAACCATGACTAAAATATATTTTTAAAATATAATACATTTTGCTAAAGAACCAGAATTTATAGAAATCAAATGAAATGCTAGAATTAAAAACAAAACATACAAAAAGAAAAATTAGAATTAGAATGAACACAATGAAACAAAGATTGAACTGGAAATGTAAGAATAAATAATCTAGACCAAAGCAAAAAGACAATTGATAAAAATGCATTAATAAATAGTAGACATATGGAAAATTTGCAAAAGTTAAATATTCTTATAATATGGAGTTCCACTATAACAGGAGAAAAAAAGATGGCACATTAATATTTGATACATTACTTGCAAATAAACTGTACTAAAAAATAAATGGAAATATGAAGGATTTCATTCATCCTAATAAACCTGTGTGTGTATGTACATGTATACAGTACAAAGACAACAATAAGCCTGAAGAATGCCTTTGGACACGGAAACAAATGACATGAAAAGGCCATTAAAAGCCCTTCAAGGGCTAAAAGATTATTGCCCATGTAGAATTCAGCCCCAGTAAAAATAATCTCCAGAAAAAAAGTTTAAATTTTAATGTACATTTTTAAATGAAAGAATTTAACATCAGCATATATGCACTATAAGAAATTACAAAATGGGCTATTTGGATAGATCAAAATGATTTTGGTTAAAAATATGAATATTCATTACAAAATTAAAAGTATGCTTATAAGTGATAATTGGCTTTGTCAAGCAATAGTGTTATCATGGTGATGTGAAAGTACATAGATTTGAAACACATGACAGTAATTCCACAGGTGAATTAAAAATAAGATAAAGTGGAAAAATGTTCTTTCATTGCCTAGAAAGTGGCAAACATAGTAAAGCAAGGAAGTATACTTTTCACTAAGTACACATATAAAAGTTATAGAATAACCACTAAGTGAATAATAAAAACATGTTTACTAACAAGCTAAGAAAAAGAAAAAGAAAAAAGAAGAAACCCCAGAGATTAATCCAAAAAAGAGAGAGAAAAGAGAAAAAAGGAGTCCAAAGAAGAGATAAGCAAGAAGATAATATAAGCTGTCAGGTTAAAACCAAATAAATCAGTAATTTCATTCAATGCACCTAAAATAATACTCTGATTATAATGAAAAAGAGTATCAAAATTTATTTTTATTTTATTTTATTATTTTAAGATTTTATTATTTTTAGAGAGGGGAAGGGAGAGAATCAGAGAGGGAGGAAAACATCAATGTAGAGTTGCCTTTCACCTGCCTCCAGCCATGAACCTGGCTGGAGACCTGGCTTGCAACTAATGTGCCCTGGCTGGGAATTGAACCAGCGACCTTTGGGTTCGCAGGCTGGCTCCCTGTGCCACCAGCCAGGGTGCCCAAAATTTATTTTTAGAAACTGTGTGTTGCTCATGTAAAACACTGAATCTATGAACAGTGCATGTTTCCAAGAAAAAGGATGGAATATAGAATTGTAGTCAAATTATAACTAAAAGAATGTCCTTGATGTCATATATGGAGTCCATATTTTAAGATAAGAAATACTAGTAGATATAAAGAGGAGCATTTCATAACCATAAAGCAGTCAATTTAACAGGAAAGTATAATTATCCTAAAAGTTTAATTACCTTGTAACATAGCCTACATACTTCTGGAACAAAATGTTGAGGAAATTAACATAAGATATAGAAAAATCTACAACTATAGTTAGAGACTTTAAGATGATTCAAAATTTTTCTTTTAATATAAAAAATATCTTTTTAAGTAATTGTTAGAACACACACACATTTAAATGCAATTATTAGTAAGCCTGTAAGAAGCATTTTGAACAATACACTGGAAACTTAAAGTTTCAACCCAAGCTGCAACATATATTTATTTCAAGTGAGAAAGTAACTTTAACCAAAATTGACAAAATATCTACAAGACAGGAAACAAGCTGACAAATCTTCCAGGTTGCAAATATGGAACATATTTAATGGAAAGGAAGCACAGTTGATTCAGAAGGTGACCTAAGATCACAAAGAATAGACAACCCCCACAGTGATAAACTGGATATCAAGTAAAAACTATTCCTTATTCCTTGAGATCTGGACAAAAATGTCTGCCTGAATTTCAAACCTGCTGTTGATCAACGACTGCTGTGTGCCCACCTTCTTTTCCTTATTGAATAACTCTTGCTGCTAATCTGTATCTTTCTCACCATGTGCTTTGGGATTATGGTGATTTTAGTTAACAGGCCTCTAAACTATGAAGTTTACTAAGACTACAAATCTTGGTAATAGGAATAGGAGTTGAATAAGAATTGAACTGCCACATTCATATTTGGAATTGTTTTAGATAATAAAGTACTCTGGCTGTCACCCTCTTATAAACTGGTGTCCACAGGACACCAACTGTTTTAAAAAATTTGACCTTAGGTAATACGACGAGACTTTTAGAGAAAACAGTGAACATATTTATTGGGGAGGCGGGGCGAGGGGCATCAAGTGAAGTTTCTGGGTAAAGAAGAGGTGTATGCCTTGATTTACATGGTAACTTTATAAATGTGTAAAACAGTCAAAATTCATTGAAGTGGGCAATTCAGGACTTAGAGATTTATATTATGCAAAATCTACTTCAAAATATTAATTTAAGAAAAAATGATTCTCCTTATTTTCCAGTTTAAAATGACAGACTATTGAAATACATTAGAATTGTGAACACAAAGAAGCAATGCTGAAATGATATGTATTGCTTATATCAAATTTAAAAAATGAACAGTCTACACAAATATAATAGATTCTAATCTCCATTTCTCTGAAAAAAAAAGATTTTTAAGAAGTGATATCATGATAGATATATTGTCAATTAGCCTTTCTAGAAAAAAATAATTAGGAAACGCACGGTTATGTCCCTAGGCAGTAAATAGGATCATGGAAGTTCACACTAGTACTGTCAAATTGGTCTATTTGCATGAATACTTTTTTAATAGGATAGCCAGTGGTAATTTGTTTCACATGGAAGCGATTTACAAAACTCATAAATATAACTCATTAAACTTAAATATTCTCCTAACTCAACTTTTAGCTGTAACTCAAACATTTCCATGTATACACCAATGAGAATTTGCAGTTAATCATTTCACAGTCATTGGGTGAGTTAAAACAAAAACTTATTTAAAAATGTAGAACACAGTAGTTTTGTTGGGGGGGGGGGGTAAAGTAATGAATTCACAGATTGAAGCTCTAGACTCAGCCACAGTTTTACAAAAGTGCATATAAGGGTTTATATTTTACATTCAGATGCTTTCAGGTCAACTACCATGACAAACAAATAGCTGAAAGAGAGGATTATACTAGCAGAGGAATCCATGGAGTAGTTTTGTGAAATTTCCCTCCATGTTAGCATGAGTACAGATTTAGGGGAACTTTTCTCTCATATCTAGTAATCAGAAATTTTTATTTGCAAATATGTGTAAAGTTAAATGAATTAATGTCAAAAATTATTGTAGAAACTGGCACTATTTCATCCTTTTAAAGCACAGTTACTTTTTTAGTCTTCAATGAAAACAAACATTTCAAAATAATTGTTGGCCTGTTTCTGTAATGAAGCTTATATATGATAAGCATAAATGTGTTCATGCTGCCTTGGCTGGTGGCTCAGTGGATAGGCACTGACCTGCAAACCCAAAGGTCACTCGTTCGATTCCCCAGCCAGGGCACATAACCAGGTTGCAAGCCAGGTCTCCAGCCAAGTCCCCAGCTGGAGGCAGGTGAAAGGCAACCATACATTAATGTTTCTCTCCCTCTCTGCCTCCCTCTCTTCCCCTCTCTCTAAAAATAATAAATACAATCTTTAAAAATAATGTGTTCATGCTTACAAGTTTTAACTAGGGAGTTATGGATTACCTAGTATTGGTGGATGTATATACATCATATGTGGGAATTGTTATGTAAATTTAAAAATAAACAACATAAGATGATGTCAGAAAATTTGGAAAGCCAAAAAATTAAAAAGAAAGATTATTTCACAATCCTATAAACTTTACACAACAAATACTAACTCTGTGTTTGTGTATTTATGTGTACTCTTTCTCTTCTAGTAATTGCTTACTTAAAATTAATAAAAATGGGCAAACACTTCCATGTAGATTTTACAATGATATTTTCTAATACATTTTAAATACCTTCTGGTTTGAAATACAATAATTCAATTATTGTCTAGAAGTCTTTAGTTACTGGGATCTTAATTGTCATATATTGACTAAAATTAGTGGCATGAAGGAATTTTCTAGGTAATGAAAATGTTGTATATCTTGGTTTATAAATGATTTTTGCAATGTTTAAAGTAATATGTAAAATGAATTATAATTTTTCTATTTTAGTTTCTTTTAAAAATACTGAAGTTTTTCAAAATTATTCAATATTAATTATATTCTTAAACATTTTTTCCTTTCTAGCAAAGCCCTGATTTTTCAATACTCTCTTACCCCTCATAGACTCATGGAACTTGATACAACTTCTATCTCCAGGGTCAATTCCTTACACGTCTAAATTAATCTTTTCAGTGCCTTTACTCTTGCTCTTTATTGGCTTATATATGGACATATGTTCATTGCAGACACCTGATAATGTCAATCTTTATTTTCTTATAAGTACTTCTGTAACTATTGTTTAAAATGTAACTCTAGTCTATCTAGATTGAGCTTGTATATGAAGGATAATGGCTCTGAGCTAATTTTTTTAATTATTCACCTGTGATGTTAAGCCTGTATTCTGAATAATTGCTTCCCCATTGATAAATAGTGCTTTTTTTCTTTAAATCCTATCTAAATTTTGAAATCAACTGTATAGATTTTTTTGTTTTATTTATATTAAATTTCTTCCATTCAAGTTTTGACCTAATTACGCTATTATGTTTGTTATTTACAAATAATTTTAATATTTACTTATTTCCATTATAATTTTCTATTTTACAAAATTAATTTATTATTATTATTTTTTTAATTTTAAAGAGTTTTATTTATTATATTCAGAGAGAGGGAAAGAGAGAGGCAGATAGGGAGAGAAACATCGATGCATGGCTGTCCCTCACCTGCTTCCATTCACGAACCTGGCTGGAGACCTGGCCTGCAACCTGGCCATGTGCCCTGGCTAGGAATCAAACCAGCGACCCCTGGGTTTGCAGGCCTATGCTTTATCCACTGTGCCACCAGCCAGGGCCAAAATTAATTTATTTAAAAGTTCGTACTTGCCTAGACTTTGTACTTTCAGAGAAATTAGTTTTATCTGATAAAACAATAATATTTGATTATAATTTTTATTGGAATATGTATTGTTCTGGATGCTTCTGGATGAAAATGTTGTAAACCTCAAGTGAAATGGTATAACATTAAAGAACACACATTATTTCTCATAGAAAGTAAACCTGACTCCAGAGTATTCAAAATTGTTACCTTCAGCTGCTTAACAGCATACATCCCTGTTTCCTTTCATCTTCCCAATCTCTTAATGCACTGACTTTGCCCTCAGGTCTCTACCCAGAAAGTTGCAAACTTCTGATAATCACACGCTGATACAATGTCCACAAAAATAGAAAAGTCATTTTCTATGTGTTAATTGTTTTATAAGAAAAAGAAACAGCAAACCAATAAATAAAAATATTTCTTCAAAGCCTCTGAATATATTGTACTTGTGACCATCTTAATGAGCAGAATCCTATAGACAGGCTATGCATATATCATTCATTGACAAGAAAAATGGAATTAAATTATCATATTGATTAGATTAGACTTATGGGAATCTAAACTTCAGACTAAGAATAATGTCAATATTTGATGACTCCTGTGATTAGGAGGAACACCCTATCTAAATTGGGAGATTAGTCAAGAAGGGAGGAGATGTCAATTGACAGAATGGAAATCTAAGAGTACCAGGTGAAGAGGTTATTAAAACTATTAATTATAGTTTTATTTTTGTCACAAAACTCATTTTAATTCTTTTAAAAATGTAAGTATGTCTGCATGCATACATCTATTTATGTGTTTGAAGAATGTAGGCTCCTTTATGAGAAACCATTGTCTCTTTTAGTCATTATTATCTCTCAAATTTCTAGCACAGTGTTAGCACATAGAAGGTATTCAATGCACAGTTGTTGAAAGCATCAGTAATGTGATGATTCACATGTTGGCCAACAACTGCTAGAAGACACAATTAAAGAAACCGATTAACAGAGTGTTCAAGGAAACAAAGATTCTTGTATTCAGGTGAAGGACCAACTCCTCTTTTTTTTCTTTTTTAAGATTTTTAAAAATTCTTTTATTTATTTTTTCCAATGTATGGTTGCCTTTCACCTGCCTCCAGCTATGGACCTGGCTGGAGACCTGGCTTGCAACCTGGTTATGTACCCTGGCTGGGGAATCAAAGCAAACAAACAATTTTTAACTGGTATAATAGTTTTTTGTTGTTTTATTAAGTTTTATTTTTAATTACAATTTATTCAACATTATTTTGTGGTAATTTCAGGGGTAAATAGTTGGCTTTGTTCATCCTCCATGTTGAATTAAGCTGTTTGAAAATTTCTACCACATTTATTTATTTTGTTTTATCCATGGCTCCAAAACTCACATAGGATCTTGCTAATATAAGTAAGTACTTACTAAGAATTTATTCAGATATTCTGGATTCAATACCTTTGTCAGTTTTTGTTGCATGTATCTTCATTCATAGTTTGGCTTTACTTGTTACCTTTTTAACAGTGTATTGGGGAAATAGGAGATGGTTATTAATATATTGTATAATTATAAGAAATAAAGTATACTATTGTGTCATTAATAAATTGTACTATATAAAAATTTTGGTTTTGCAGAACATATATTTGTACAAAAAATTTGTAAGATATTCCATATATTACTGTATTTCCACATAAGGTCTTCTCTATTGTGGAGCTGATTCTTGTGTTTGCCATGAACTAAGAGTCATATCATTGTTTTTACATAGTTAATAGATATGATATTGTTGTTGGCAAAGTAATGTTATGAGATTTTTGTACCTATATTCTATATATATATATATATATATATTTATATATATATATGTTATAATTATACATATACAGTATATCATTTGCCATAAAAAAAGAAATTTGCCATTTGCAATAACATGGATGACTCTGGAGTACATTCCATTAACTGCAGTAAACCAGACTAAGGCAAATACTCCATAATTTCACTTATATGTGGAATCTAAAAAGTTGGACTCATAGTAATAGTAGAATGGTGGCTTCTAAGTGGATGGGGGTGAAGCTGGGCTGGTCAAAGTGTATACAGTTTCAGTTAATAGATGAATAAGTCCATGGGATCTGATGTATAGCATGGTGATTACAGTTAATAAAACCACGTTGTACACTTGAAATTTGCTTAGGGAATAGATCTTAAATGTTTTCATTATGCTGAGGTGTTGGATGTGCTAATTAACTTGATTGTGGTTACTATTTCACAATGTATATTTATAAAAACCATCAGGCTGTAAACTTTAAAAAACACAGAAGTAAATAAATAAACAAATGGCCCATCAAAAAGAATGATTACTTTTCCAAATGTATTTTTACTTATTAATATAACATAAGGAAAAATACAACAAAACTTAATTTTCACCAGTACAACTTATATGTTTTAAATCAGTACTGTTTATACTATATAAATTTATCCCCACTTGAAATGTATCCAGAATTTATCCATCTGGGATTTCCCAGCCATGCAAATAATAATCATAGTATGTGTAAGCTCCTGGGGAGAACTCTATTCTAACACTTTCTTCTATCAAAAACAAAGGCAGCTTCTATCCCATGTGTTCATGATTATGGAATTTACATTTTCCCATTGTGTCAGTAAGGCATAAATTACACAGCCAGTTATTCTTAATCTGTTTGCTAAACTACATATTCACTCCCAAGAATACACAAACATAAAGGAGAAAATTAAAAATGACTTAACTAGACAATAATCTTGAGAAAATGATTAAGAATTTTTAGAGCCATGCTTATCTGTGAAGCCCTCCTAAATCTCCCTGTGTGGATCATTTCAATCTTGCCAAATCATTAACTCCTTACTGGTCTAGAGAGGCCTATCTTTAGGTTACCCCTTATATACATTTTCTTACTGAGGCATATGTATCCATGGTCATTCTCCATTCTCTAAATCCATCTTTCCCTCTTCTACGTTATAACCAACATGACTAGCCTTAGCTTGTGTGCAACTCATTAGATCAGGGAAAAAAAATTTTTTTTTAAATAATGCTGCTCATTGGAATACTACACAGCAGAAAGAAGGACAGCATGGATGAAACTGGAGAGAACTATGCTTAGTGAAATGAGCCAGGCAGTGAAAGACAAATACCATATGATCTCACCTAATCCAGGACACAAAACATATAAATAAGCAAAATAGAGTCAAAGGCATGGAAATAAGGAACAGACTAACAGTGTGCAGAGGGGATGGGGGAAGGGGAGAAAGAGGCAAAGAAAGGGAAGACTTTAGTCAAAGCACTAGTATAAATGACACATGGACATGACAACATGTGAGGATTGACTGTGGGAGAGGATTTGGGGAGGGTGGGACGGGGAGAGCAATGGGAGAAATATGGGATAAATGTAAAATAATAAATTAATTTTTTAAATAAAATAAAATAAAATAATGCTACTCAGATCCAATTTTCTTGTTATATGAGGTTTCAAGGAGAATTTCTGAAAGTTTTAAAAAGCATTGTAGACAATTCATAAGGGAGGTATTTACAACTGGGATTCTTCTTAGTACATATTCATTTAAATTAAGTATGCAAAATATTTCCAAAATCTAGCAAGATGCCAACCTTTAGAGATTCAATTAGGGGCAAGAGAATGCACCAATAAGTTTGCCTGGTTTTCTCATTTATACATATCTTTATATTTAGTTTTCCTTTATCAAGAAAAGATCTGTTAAAATGTATTTGTAGTTTGCTGTGCTGAGTTGTTTAGGAGGTCATGGATACTTTTTTGCCTTTAATAAAGACCCAATCTGACTTTTAAATCCTACTTAAACAGCAAAGCACAAACTATTCAAAGTACAAACATTTGAAAAAGTTTTTATGTTATAATTTAATCCACAAAGTCTTTAGAAAAAAACTCAGTTAAATGAACATGCCATATTTGCAGGCATGTTAGACTAAGTAAATGCCTAGTTTAGTTTTCACTAGGCCTTTCTACTCTTGTCATAGATGCAGAAATTGATTTGTGGTTATCAGTGCCATGCAGATGTAATTTATATTTATTCTTTCACTCTTCAGTGATATATGAGATAAATCATTGGTACTACAGAAATATCTTTTAGATAGTAAATCACTGATGTCAGCTGCCAAGTCATCTTACTTAGCTCAAAAGGTAGAAAACTTGGCTTCTGACTCTGTGTGTGTATTATTGTTTCTTTAGTTAATATCAACTGAATCTCAAGTTCCTGGGTGTGTAAAATGATGGATACTATTGTAAGGCTTAGCTTCTTTTCTATAAAACCCTGAAATTCATTTATTCATTATCAGTCAGGCTATGATTTATAAGTGTGAATTTTTTTTTCTTTCTTGAGCTTAAGAAGTTAGACCCTGAAAGTCCCTCCCAAAGCACAAATTAATGTAATTTTTGTCTACTGTGTGAATAGAGTCTAATATATATGGTAATTTGGCTCAAACTAGTTGATAGAATTCATTTTAAGTTACAATAATAACCATGAATTTCATAATTAAATTTCCCCATTGGCTACTTGTTGGACAAATGCATTGATTTAAAATTACTCTCATTACTTAGAAATACTTTATTCCCAGACTAGCATAATTTACAAAGTGCACTTCCAGTATGCTTTGGTGTACAATGACATCTCAAATGATAATTAAAAAAAAATTGTTCTCATAGCTTCACATATGCAATTAACTGTTAAGAACCTTCCCTTTTTAGATCATTTTTTTCTTGGTTTTCATTTTTTTGTCAGGCATTATTAGATTCAATTTTTAAATGATTATTGGAACAATTGTCACTCATGTTTTAGACACCAAAGATTCCTGAACTACTGCTTTTTTTCAGAAACTTTAGATATTGCTCCACTGATATTGCTTTGAACACATTTTACAAATTTACACACTCTCACACATAGATATACGCAATGTCACCATTTTTTGGGTAAGTAAAGTTCTCAACAAAACTGCATTTTTGCAATTACCTATAATTGTGCTATATAGCTTTATGTAGCTATGTCAAGCAAAAATTGCACCAGAAAAATTTAAACTGATAAGGATGACTTTAACCATAGTACAGCAATATAGAAGAGAGGATAGAAACTGTCTAAATTTAACTTTGATAAAATAAGCACTGAGAGCTAGTGTGAAAGTACTAGCGGTCATTAGGGGAGAAATTAATCAATAGACTGTGGGATGCACATTGAGTTATTCCTGAGTTTACAAGTGTTTTTTTAATCTGTGATGATACCATCTGTGTTTACTAACTGGTATCCATCTGAAATTAGGCTTTTACACTCACACATAGATTGGCAGAAAGGGACACAGTTGTTCTTGATAATGATAGTTCAAAGAAATGACTTCTAGGTTCTTAAGAAAGACATTTCTGAGTTGTAAAATTGGCAAACAGGTTTACATCTAAAAGAGCAGATGAAAAATTTTAAATGAGATGTTTTCTCAAAAAAATAATCCAAGAAAAGAGAGGTCAGGACCTAGATCAAAAGTCCATCTAAAGTTTAGTCAACCTGAAGAAAATGTTAATACACTAACTAGTATTAATATTTATTAATTGAGTTTTTTCACGGGGTCCCAAAAAAAGCATTTCAGGAGATTCACACATAGAGGATTGAGGTTTAGTGGGAAGTGTCAATGGAATAGACAGAGAAGGCTACCCCTGGGTTCTCATTATCCCATTTCAATTCATTCTGCCCTAGAAAAGGTCTTGCCTCATCTCTTTCCAAGGCCAAAACAAAAGCCCTGTCCAAAGATTTTGGGCTACTGGTCTGGCATCAGCAGCCTCAGTCCCCATCCAGGTAGCTCAGCGCTGTCCCTGGCTGTGCTCTGTTGCTGTGCTGCTCAGGTTCCCCCTTGGAACTGCGTTTGGAGTCTGCCTAGGCTGGTAGCCACGTGCCTAGTAGGGCCACATGGTTGCTAAGGAGAGAGAAGTGCTGAACCAGGGGGTGCCCAGCATCTGTTACCTAGCAGAGAGAGGGGAAATAAGAACTTTATCTTTGATAAGCTCAGGTTTTATTATCTCAGGCTTGGAATACACAAGGTTTTCCTCCAAATTAACTAATTAACTTCCCAAGCTTTTGCAGTTTTCTGATGGGTCCACCCTATAACCAATCTATTTTCTAGATCTTCTGGACTTTTGTCGCTTATTCAATCAGATCCTTTCCCCAAGCTAGACTAAAAAGCTTCTATAGTCACCATCTTGGTTCCTAATGTTCATGTGCTGACCTTCTCTTTTATTATTCTATCACTTCCCCCAGTGATCTGCAAGGGAGAAGACTGATGGTCCCTGGGAAGTGTGAAGGTGTAATTTCCTGGTGAAGCAGGCAGGCTTCACTGTGCTTAATGTCTGATTTCCTTTGCTGCCTCCCTTTATTAATGTCTAGCTACCAACACCAACACTATTATTATCCCCATATTACATGTGAAAAACCTGAAGTAAAGAAAAGTGAAATGCCTTCTCCAAAGTCACACAACTATTAATTGCTAGCAGCTAGAGTCTATTCACAAAGTCAGGTTTCAGTCTGTTTTCTTAACTACTCCATTTTTATCTTGGACTGTAGGGACCTGCTTGATCTAGCCTGTGCCTACATTTCCATCTTCATCTCCTTTGCCCCTTCTCCTTCTCTGGTGTGTTTCAGCCCTACCAGATTCCTCACTGTCCTCAAACACACTGAGCCCTTTCATGACTCAGGCCCTTAATTCTGATCCTCTGCTTAGAAGGCTCTAATTGCTGCAGCCACCAATCTCCTCCCTTGAGTAGTTGGTGGGCCTTTCTCCTACTGCAGGTAAGTTTTAGCCTGATGCTCACTCTCCTTATCTCTTTGTTGAAGTACCTGCCCCATCATGATTCCTCCTCTTGATCTCACTCACTTTCTTCAGTCATTTTAACACAACTTGTAATTGTATATTTGCTTATTTATTTATATATTCGACTCTTATCTGGACTTTAAGCGCAATAAAGACAAGAAACATATCACCAATGTGTACTTGGTTCTCAGTATAATAAGACTTAACTACATGTTTATTGAATAAATGAAATATTGTTGTAGTTACACAAAATTGATAAAACATACATAACTGGCCCTGGCTGGTGTGGCTCAGTGGATGGGCGCCAGCCTGCAAACCCAAAGGCCGCTGGTTCAATTCCCAGCCAGGGCACGTAACCAGGTTGCAAGCCAGGTCTCCAGCCAGGTCCTCAGCTGGAGACAGGTGAAAAGCAACCATACATTGATGTTTCTTCCTCCCTCCCTGCCCTTCTCTCTGAAAATAATGAATGAAATCTTTTTAAAAATTGCTTAAAAGACATACATAACTGGATCATAAATACATTCAAAATGTATATAAACTTTATCTGCAGCTGTAACAGTTTTTCTCTGTTTTCTGTCAGGCTACCTCAGGCTGAAAATAGAGCTGAGATAAAAAAAAAAAAAAAAAAAAAAAAAAGTAGCAATAAATTTTTTCTACTATACCTCCCTATCAGCCAGAACTAGTCTACTTCAAATTTTACCTCCAAAAGAGCAGAGGTAAAGATGGCAAATTCGGAATCCTTCACATCCTCATTACCTTCGCCTCCAGGGTGTAGTATATATAGATAGAGTGTTGCAGCTCTGAAGTATCTGAAAGCCTCCTACTTCTGATGCTATCTCTGCCAAGAACAAACACCACACTGTAGAGACACCAAGCTAATGCTTTGCTAAGGCTATTGTCTTTACTAAAGCTACTGATTGCTGCCTATCTATTGGCACCTGCACTGCTGTCGGAGGGACGCACTGCCTCACACCCAATGTATGTATCTGCTGCTTTGACATATGCCCCTCTCCCCGAGTACATACCTTCGACAGTGACACAGCAGCTGCATTAATTCCTTCACTATCCTATAGCTTATAGAAAAGTTTCTTGACCCAATCCTGACCAATTAAATAACTATTGTAGAAAATATCTTGCTACAGCCCAAGGTTGTTTTGGTAGGTTTTTAATTTTTTTTAATTGATTTCAAAGAGCAAGAAAGAGAAAGAGATGTAGAGAGACAAACATCAATTTGTTTTTCCACTTATTTATGTATTCATTGGTTGATTATTGTATGTGCCCTGACCTGGAATCAAATCCACAAACTTGACTTATAGGGATGATTGCTTAAAGAAACTGAGCTACCCTATCAGGGCCTGAGCATCATTTTATTTTTCTTATTTTATATGATCTGAGGGATTGACAAGAATTGGAAACAAAGCCCTTTGCTTTTGCTTCTCAGGGCAGTATACAGCTGAGTGAGCTCTGAAGAGAGAGAATCATGTCAGAGTTAGCACACCCCCTGCTGAAAGTCTGACTTCTTACCCCTTCCTGTTGATGGGCAAATTTAAAGGAATTTTTATCTCTTTTTCTTCAAATCTTTTGCTGTATAAACATAGCTAAGTGTCTTAGACTTTGAGACTAATCAGAGCCTAAAGCATTTAAAGCTTTTTCAAAAAGATAAGATTTAAGAAAGGGAAAAGCAAAGAGAAGGAAGGAAGTGGGTCTCAGTAAAATAATGACAAATTTAGAAGTTCCAAACCAGCATGTTACCAAATGCCATTAGAGAAGGAAGTGAAAGAAAAATGAGATAGTCATAATAGGATCGGGTGAAACGCCAGAATTAACCAGGTTTGGTAAGGAATTTGAACATATAAATGCACTTTCACAATAGTCAAAGATTTAGTGTTAGGTCAAACAGCTTGAGTTTGGACTTTGACTCTAACTAGCAAAGGGAGCCGATGTTTTGCATCCTTGAAGCTGCTTTTTGAGGTATTGATTTGAAACTGTAGTTTAAGAAATAAGACTCAGAAAGAAATTTTGACTCTCCCAACTTTCCCGCCCAAGAGATTCAGACAGAAAAACCTGCTTCAGGAAGGAGATCTTAGGATGTCTCCTTAGACTAACTTGAATTCAGTGTGGTAAAGAAGAGGACTTCAGGCAGTGGCACAGACCTCTGTGACCCGCTGTTTCTGAGCAGGTAAGAAGGATCTTCCTGCCACAGGTTCTGATCTTCCCAAGTTCCTGTAAACTGCCCATTCTCACTCCTGAAATCTACCCCTTAACCCACATTCTTTTTCTTTGCCCAGAATGGCTTATATAACCAATGTTGCCTCACTCACTATCTTTGTCATTTTCGTGGTATTTTTATGCTTATGTGAATTTCCCATTGAAAAGTACACACACACACACACACACACACACATATATATATATATATATATATATAAAAGCCCCTAGACAAGTTTTGTGATTGGCAAGATACATAACCTCTGTCAGGTTCAGAATACACTCATTTTAATGGCATAATATATATGTATATCTCAAATTAATAGAAATACATATAAATACCTATCAAAACACTTACTGTGTTATTCAGTGCCTCTTTATGCTTTTCACCATTGCTATCACTATCATTGTCATTTTTTTGATCCAAGAGGTGGCTGGGAGCAATTACAGTTAGCTGCATAGGAGAAAGAATCATGATAAACTCTCCAGGTATTATAACTTATTACGTAGTCAGTATTCAGTAAGCATTTAATGATGTAATAAATAAAATTGTTAATGTATAGACCCTTTCAAAAAAGTTATGTTAAGAATCTATCAATTGCCCTGACCTGGTGACTCAGTTGGTTGGGTGTTATCCTGCAAAGTAAAAGGTCACCAGTGCAATTCCTGATCAGGGCACATACCTGGGTTGCAGTTTTGGTACCTGATTGGGGCTCATATGTAGGTAACTGATTGGTGTTTTTCACACCTTTCACTCCCTTTTCTCTAAAAATAAGTAAATAAAATATTAAAATAAAGAATACATTTATTACATGATGTACATGATGTACACTGGTAGCACAGTGGATAAGGCACCGGCCTGTGAACCCAAAGGTCACAGGTTCGATTCCCCAGTCAGGGCACATAACCAGGTTGCAAGCCAGGTCTCCAGCCAGGTCTGTAGCTGGAGGCAGGTGAAAGGCAACCATATAGTGATGTTTCTCTCCCTTTCTTCCTCCCTCCCTGCCCTTCTCTCCAAAAACAATAAATTAAAAAATCTTTTTAAAAAATGCACAGGATGTTGTGCTAAGCAACGTAGCAATGAAATTAAGCAGTCATTACAGATCACTTTCAGTCTTATCCTTTTCCATAGAGAAGACGGGCTAGGATTTGAAGAAGGTTGTTGCTGGCTGGTTATTCATCCCATGCTCACCAGTTAAAAAGTTAAAGCATTGTCCTAAGAAGCCAAAAAACATAGTGCTGTGTCACTCTACCCAGTATTTTCATTAAGAAAAACTTTTAATTAAGGAACAATTTGAGAATTTCTACACATTTTTCTTTTAATGAAAACAATGGGTATTCAGGCCTTTTATGGGCTTCCCATTTCTCAGTCAACCTGAATGAACTAAAGGAGACATTTTGTAAACTCCAATTTTCAAAAACTATGGGCTTTTTCTTTGTTGTTGTTCTTTGATTTTAATCATATTGTGTAAAGAAGATCAAGGAAACAGCTTCAGAAGGTGAATGAAGTAAGCTTATTACTTCAAGTGTACTACCTAGGAATCTGTAGCTTGAAGGCTGACACAATGGCCTTTCAACTTTCTCCAAAGTATGTTCAGTCTCCCTGTTTTTAAATCTCCATGACACTCTTTATCAGCAGGTAACTTTGTGGTTTCTGCTTGGGGAACACAATTCAGGAGCAGCATTAAACTTTATCACTGAAGCAAAATAAAATGTTCTTTGAATGAACAGAAGGTTTTCTTGACACATATTAGAGACTGATAATTTTTTTTCCAAACCTTAAACTAAATGTGATACTTTGACCTTCATATCTTGCTGTTTGGCCTCAAGGAATTTTAAGTATTATGTATATCAAGAAGCAGAAGTCCGTTTAAGGGGAAGGTAATTTTTCCCTAAAGGAAATTAAGTTTGAACAGCTGAAATTTCCTAGAAACCCAAAAAGAATCCCTATATAAATTGATTTAAAATCATAATAACTTTCATAATGAAAAGATTATACAGCATCTGGGGTATTGAAATGAGTGTTCCCACATGTGCCAATGTACATATAATGAGAGCCTGAGGTCTGTGCCTGAGTCTGTTCAGATCTCCTTTTAAATTTCTTAGGTGGGGGGTAGGGAAGATGGCAGGAGAGTAAGGGCAGTGCTGACAGCTTTCTCAAGCACCAGAGCGGCTGGAGGATAGGATAAGGAACACAGGTCAGGTGCAAGTCCTGGAGAACTGGTGTGGTCAGCATCTGCATTCCAAGATGCACAGTCCAGAGGCTGCAGAGAACTACGAGTAGATATTGGAGCAGCAAATTGGGGAGGACTGAGGAGTTGAGCTCCTGTAGGGAGGGACTGAGTGAGTGCTGTGCTCCCTAGCTGAGAGAGAGGGGGCCAGGCTTCCAGAACCAGAACCTGGAGATAAGAGATCCTCTGTCTGATGTGCCAGGCAGGAGTATGCAGGAATGCACAGGCATGGGAAGCGTGAAAGAAGAGCTTCAGCTTCCACCAGCGGAGAGGGCAGCTGGAAACCCTGCAGGAAGAGAGGTCCCCTCCCATGCCGCATTACAGGAACCCCAACAGAGCCCTGCATGCAAAATCTGCACAAGAGACCCCTGTGCACACAAATAATGGTGAGTCGCCAGCACTTGGAGCAGGGGAAGTCAGTGCCCCCACCAGTGCCAGCCGCAGCGCGCTGTTACCCTAGGAGCCTGCAGCCCCCAATCCACAGAAGCAGCAGGAGCAGAGAAGTGAGAGAGCAGAGGCAGCTGTGTGCACAAGCAGCAACACAGCCCCAGTGGTGGACCCACCTAGGAGGCTGTGCACCCAGCTGCGCTCACCACCACCCTCAGAGCCCATAGCCCGCTTTGAGAACCAGCTCTGAAAAGAATGGCCACTGCCCCCCACCCTCTGTGGAACCAGTGGAACCTGGCTGCTGGAGCCTTAGCCTGTGGGACGTGACATTCAGATCCAGCCCTGACTGTGACAGACCCCAAATTGGATCTCTACTAACCTCAAGTACCTGAGTTACACCAAGAGCTACATGAATTAAAACCCCCAAATGTTTTAGGAGCAGGATAATAGCATATGAGACTTGGTATAAGGAGTGTCTCACAATCAACCAGCTGGAGTGAAAAACCAAGTGGAGGAAATCTAGGAGACTGCACCACTGAACCCCATAAAATGACCATAGAAGGGCACTCCAAGACGGCAGGGAATCATAGCAGATTAATATGAGAAACAAATACAAGCAATAGCAGACACCCCAAATGGGGAGAAAAAGAAACAGTCCCTCACTGAAAGGAAAGGAGAAATCCCTAGAAAGATTGCTAAATGAAATACAAATAAGCAAACTTTCAGACATGGAATTCAAAGAAATGGTTATAAGAAAGCTCAACGAGCTTAACAAGCTCAAAGAAAACTACAAAGAACTCCAGGGCAACTACAAGGAACTTAATGAAAATTATACCAGCATTAAAAAAGGACATAGAAAGCAGGAGGAAATGAAGAATACAATTTCTGAACTGAAGAACACAATAGAAGGAATCCAAAGCAGGTTAAAGGAAGCGAAGGACTGGATTAGTGAACTGCAGAACAACATGAAATGCAATAATATTCATATCATAGGGATCCCAGAAGGAGAAAAGAAGCAAGGGATAGAAAACCTGTTTGAAAAAGTAAAGACAAACAGAGACAGAGGAACACAGGAACAAAGGGGAAAAGTGTCAATGAAGAAGTACCTATCAATAATAAGCTAAAACATAAATGAATTAAATGCACCAATAAAAAGACATAGGGTAGTTCAATGGATAAGGAAGCATGCCCCACATATATGCTGTCTACAAGAAACCCACTTCAGAACAAAAAAGCAACACAGACTGAAAGTGAAGGGATAGAGAAATATATTTCAAGCAAATGGACATGAGGAAAGGCTGGGGTAACAATACTTATATCAGACAAAACAGATTTTATAATGAAGGCCATAAAAAGAGACAAAGAAGGACATTTCATAATACTTAAGAGAACAATCCATCAAGAAGATGGTATCCTTGTAAACATATATGCACACAATGTAGGAGCACCCAAATATATAAGGACAATCTTGGAGGAGGACTTCAAGAAGGATATAGACAGCAACACACTCATAGTAGGGGATTTCAATACCCCATTATCAACAGTGGACAGGCCTTCTAAGCAAAAAAAACACCAAGGATATAGAGGCATTGAACACTTTAAGTGAAATGGACTTGACTGACGTATAAAGAACTTTTCACCCCAAAAAAGCAAAATACACATTCTTTTCAAATGCACATGGAACATTCTCTAAGATAGACCACATGGTAGGAGACAAAACAAGCCTCCACAAATTAAAAAAGAAAGAAAGAAAGAAAGAAATTATGCCAAGCATCTTCTCAGATCACAATATCTTGAAACTAGAAACCAACCTCAAGGGAAAAACCCAAAAACCCCTAATTCATGGAGACTGAATAACATGCTATTAAGTAATGAACAGGTTAACAAAGAGATCAAAGAAGAAATCAAGAAGTTTCTGGAAACAAATGAAAAAGAATACACAACAGCCCAAAACCTATGGAACATAGCAAAGGCAGTCATCAAAGGAAAATTCATAGCAATACAGGCCTACCTAAAAAGGTTAGAAGAAACCCATACAAACAACCTAACCAAAAAACTACAAGAACTAGAAAAGCTTCAGCAAATGAAGCCTAGAGCAAGTAGAAGAAAGGAAATTATCCAGATCAGAGCAGAAGTAAATGACAGAGAGACAAAAAGCACAATTCTAAGGATCAACAAATCCAAAAGCTGGTTCTTTCAAAAGATAAACAAAATTGACAAGCCTTTAACTAGACTCATCAAGAAAAAAAGAGAGAAAACCCAAATAAACAAAATCAGAAATGACAGAGGAGAAATCAAAACTGAAACCACAAAAATACAAAGGATTGTAAGAAATTAGTACATACAACTGTGTATATGACAAGAAATTTGACAACGTGGATGAAATGGACAAATTTCTGGAAACATATAACCTACCAAAATTGAATCCAAAAGAAGCAGAAAGCCTGAATAGAGCAATAACAACTACTAGAATTTAAGAAGTAGTCAGGGCTGGATCTGAATGTCACATCCCAGCACACAAGAGACCTGGACCAGATGGCTACACAGATGAATTTTATGAAACATTTAGAGAAAACTAACTCCTATTCTTCTCAACCTATTTCAAAATGTTCAGGAAGAGGGAGAACTCCTAAACTCTTTGTATAAGGCCAGTATTATTCTAATCCCAAAACCAGGTCATGATCCAACAAAGAAAACTATAGGCCAATATCTCTGATAAACACAGATGCTAAAATTCTCAACAAAATATTGGCAAACTGGATCCAGCAATGTATTTTAAAAATCATACACCATGGCCAAGTGGGAATCATTCCAGGGATGCAAGGATGGTTCAATATTTGCAAATCAATAACTGTAATACACCTCATAAACAAACTGAAAGACAAAAACCATATGCTTATATCAATAGATGCTGAAAAAGCATTTGATAAAGTACAACAACCTTTTATGATACAAATGCTCAGCAAGATGGGAATAGAGGGAGCATACCACAATGTAATAAAGGCCATATACAAGAAATCTGCAGCTAACATCATTCTCAATGGGCAAAAACTGAAATCCTTTTCCATAAGATTGGGAATAAGGCAAGAGCGTTCACTCTCTTCACTTCTACTCAACATAGTCTTGGAAGTTCTAGCCACAGCAATCAGACAAGAAAAAAAAAAATCAAAAACATCCAAATTGGAAAGGAGGAAGTCAAACTGTCATTATTTGCAGATGACATGATAGCGTACATAGAAAACTCTATAGATGCCACTAAAAAACTACTCAACCTAATGAGTGAATTTGGCAAAATATCTGGATACAAAGTCAATAACCAGAAATTGAAGCCATTTTTATATATCATCAATGAAACATCAGAGAAAGAAACTAGAAAACAAATTCCATTTACTATAGCAAAAATAAATAAATAAATAAAGTACCTAGGAATAATTTTAACCAAAGAGATAAAAGACCTGTACTTGGAAAACTACAGAACACTGAAGAAAGAAATTAAGGAAGCTACAAATAAATGGAATCATATACCATGTTCGTGGATGGGAAGAATTAACATTATAAAAATGTCCATACTACCCAAAGCCATCTATAGATTCAATTCAATCCTTATAAGATACCAATGTCATATTTCACAGATCTAGAACAAATATTTATAAAAACTTACATGTAGTCAAAAATGACCCCAAACAGCTGCAGCAATCTTGAGAAAGAAGAACGAACTAGGAGAAATCACAATACCAGATATCCAACTATATCACAAAGCCGTAGTAATCAAAACAATCCGGTACTGGCATCAGAACAGACAAATAGATCAATGAAACAGAATAGAGAGCCAAGAAATAAACCCACGATTTTATGGGCAACTAATATTCAACAAAGGAGGAAGGAACATAAAATGGAGTGCAGATAGTCTCTTCAACAAGTGGTATTAGGAGAACTGGACAGGCGCATGCAAAAAAATGAAACTAGACCACCAACTTACATCACATACCAGAATAAACTCAAGATGGATGAAAGACTTAAACATAAGCAGTGCCACTATAAGAGTCCTAGAAGAAAACACAGGCAAAAAAATTGCAGATATCCCACATAGCAATATTTTCATCCTTTCCCAGGGCAAGGAAATAAAGGAACAAATAAACAAATGGAACTACATCAAACTGAAGTTTCTGCTTAAAGAAATCATCAACAAAATGAGAATGGAACCAACCACCTGGGGAAACCTTATTTGCCAACGACACTTCAGACAAGGGTCCAAAATATACTGTATAAAGAACTAATACAAATCAACACCAGGGAGACAGACAGCCCAATTAAAAAATGTGCAAAGGACCTGAACATACACTTCTCCAAGAAGACACAAAAAGGGCCCATAAGCATATGAAAGAATGCTCAATATCATTAGCCTTCAGAGAGATGCAAAGTAAAACCACAATGAGATACCACCTCACACCTGTCAGAATGGCCATCATCAACAAATCAACAAACAAGTGCTGTTGAGAATGTGGAGAAAAGGAAATCCTAATACATTATTGGTGGGAATGCAGACTGGTGCAGCCCCTATGGAAGACAGTAGGGAATTTCCTCAAAAAACTAAGAATAAAACTACCTGACAGCCCAGTGATTCCACAGCTAGGGTTATACCTGAAGAATCCTGAAACACCAATTGAGAAGAAACTATACACTCCTATGTTTATAACAGTGCTATTCATAATAGCCAAGTGCTGGAAACAACCTTAAAGCCCTTCAGTGAATAAATGGTTAAAAAAACTGTGGTACATTTACATGATGGAGTTCTATGCAGCAGAAAGAAAGAAGGAATGTCTACCATTGGTAATAGCATGGATGGAACTGGAGAGTATATGCTTAGTGAAATAAGCCAGGCAGCAGAAGTTAAATACCATATGTTCTCACTTAATACAGGAGACTAATGAACAAAACATACAGGCAAGCAAAAGAAACAGGAGACATGGGGGGAAAAAGGAGCAGAAAGACTAGTGGGGGAGAAGGAGAAGGGGAAAAGTAAGGGAAGGGACCAGATGAGGAACCATGGACATGGACAATGAGCTGGGGATTGATTGAGGGAGGGAGGAAGGAGGGGGCAGGAGAGAGAAAGGGGGAAAATATGAAATAATTATCATAGAATAATAATATATAAAATTAACTTCAAAAAAATTCCTTTGGATCTGCCTCTTTTTGTCACTAAGCCTTCATTTTTGGATCCTGTCATCTTGGCTTCTCCTCATGAAGATCTTAAAACAGCTTATCCAGATAACATTTTATTGCATTTAACAACAATGAAAATGTTAAAAGCATTATTGTACTGCTGACTCTGCTGGGATGCAGTATCTGAATAACTGTTTATAGGCACAGTATTTGTTCTTAAACAGTCATTACTTGGTATTATGTATTTATATTCAAGTGGTTAAAGATTACTATTATTCTACCTGTATATGTATATATAGCTCTATTTTTCTGTCAGGGAACCCGCCCCCCTGCCCCCAAGGGATAGTGGCAGGGTGTGGAGCACCGTGTAGGCCAGGCCAAGCCTGTAGACCTAGTAGGAAAACTGGAAAAGCTGGGTGCGTGCAGGCCCCCATGCTGTGACTGGAGGACCCTGGTTGGAGCCTGGCCATGGGAATTTTCTATACAATCTTTGAAGCTAGCAAACTTCCCTGACTTGCTTATTGTAACAGCAGCAGATGTTAAACTTTAACCTGCATGCAACCTTGCCATCCCTATTTTTTTATGAGCCACCTGGAGCCCTTGTTGACATCTTGTCCAGCAGATCATACCCTGGGGCAGGACCTCTGCATTCCTTCGATTGTGGTTTAAATATAATAATAACTCTTATTCTATAGAGCATTCTCCTTTCACAATGATCTATGATATGTATGTGCACCCCCTACATTGGTTACCCAATAAAGGCCGGTTGTCTATCAGACACTGGTCAGCCCTCTCTTCCCTAGCATAACCTGCCTGAGAAGTATTCATTTCAGCTGAGGCACCAAGGGATGTCTGTGGGTGAGGGATTCCTTATCATTTTTTCAATATAAATATTAACAGACAGATATGGATAGCTAAATCTAGACCTATCACTCACTTGATATTGACCTCTAAAAAAGTAAATAAAAATAATATAGTACATTCTTTTGATACCTTTCTACAAAATTGAAAGTGAAAATTCTACCATATAAGAATAAGATAGGCATTCAGTCTATATTGGATCATAATTCTCAGGTTTTGAAATAAATCCCCACAATTTACTAATTTTGTGATCATGGTTATGTATACCTCAACCTCTCGGTGTACTACTCAGCTGAAAGAATAGGGATAATAAAGATAATAATAAATACTTTTAAGGGATAATTCAAGTAAAAACAAACTTAAAAATAAATGGCTAGCACATAGTAAATATCAAGGACATATTAATTGTTATTACTATAACCAGAATAATGTAATTGCCAGCTGATAAAATACAATTCTACTCATACAGATATAAAAATAGTCACAATCAATTAACATAGTATAATTGTTAGCTTATACAGTGTCAGGTACTTTGCTTTTGTAATGAAAATGCAAATAGGAATAACATGGTTTTGCCATAAATGTATGATTACTACTATAAGAAGAGGGACTTATGCACATAGAAATTTCTATGTGAGATTGGTAGAGCATTTGTCATTACCTGGGTTTTCAGGGAAGGATTTCTGAAGTAGATGTTACTTGAGCTGAGTAATAAAAAGCAAAACTGGCCAAGTAAAAGAAGTTGGAGAAACTCTTTGAGGAGCTGGCAAATATGACCAAAAATATATAGTAGATGATAAATGGTGTGTGGATGAACTACATAGAGTTTAACATCATTGGAGCAGAAATTATAAGAAATGTGCACAGAGACTAAGTGCTAAGGACTGGGTTGTGGAAGTATTGACTTCCTTGTTGAAGAACCTGGCTTTATTTATTTACTTATTATGGAAACATAGTTGGGCTTTTTATAGTGTTTTTAAAAAGTAATTGGCATGTTTTGAAAAAAATGATAAGATAAACAAAAGCAGTGGAAATAGTTTACTTTTAAACATTAAAAGAAATATTTATGAAAGAAACATTTCTGTCAGAAAATATTAGTTGTTAAATACATGGGGAAAGGATATAAAATCTCATAGTTATCCTTAACATTTTTGGCTTATATTATTGGATATTTATACTATTGAGATATGTGTGTGTGTATATATATATATAATATATCATAAGTAATAAGTAAATGAATAATTCTGAGTCTTTCAAATTGCTCTGTATGAAAGGCATTAATGTACGTATACTCGTATATGTCTCTAGACTGAGGAAGAGGTAAGGACTAGAGATATATTTGAAAATCTGTGGGAGTTAAAATAAGTTCAATACAAAGAATTGCCAAGGTGAAAACGGAGAGTGAAAAGCAGTAGTAGGCCAGGATCAAACATGAAGGACCACAAAGCTCCAAAGATTGGGTCTCCACAAAAGATGATGATAATAGATTGTCAGAAAGGTAAAAGAACAGCCTGGTAAATTAAGTTAAAAGTCCAAGAGGGAAAAACCAGTTTAAAGTAGACGTGAACATTGTCAGATATATTGAAGGATTCAAGTAACGTAAGAGACTAAAAATTATCCATTTGATTTGCAATTGGAGGAAATTTATGGAATTGAACAAGTAGTGTAAGTAGATGATGAAAGTAAAGACATCCACTGGGTTGATGTCTAAATAGGTAGAAAAGGGTAAGTTAAGTCAAAATATAAAAATTAGTTGTTTATGAAACTTGGCTAAAAATAGGAAGAAACAAAAGAATTTTAATGGAGAGGGAAATAAGTGAGTAGATAAGGTGATTGATAGAATAAGTCCTTGAAGAACCAGGAAATAAGATTTCCCTTGGCTAGAAGGAGAGACATCTATTCTATGAGACTGGAGAAATATAACATATTTATATATAGAACAATTCGTAGGTTGGGTGCTAAAAATTGGAAATACAATTTTTAAAAAATCAAAGAATGGGAAATTCTATGTTCCTTGAAGGACATAGAATAGATAATATGGCAACAAGGACAAGAAAGAGAAAACATAAAGAAATGTGACCGAGAATAAAATTCATAATTTAACATAAAAGGGAAAAAAAGTACAAGAAAGAAAGAAAAATAAAAGTCAGCAAAATGCCTGTTAAATAGGTTTTTGTTCAGTGTTTGAAGAAGTTTTGGAGACAATATATAACCATAGTTCTTGTAAAAGAGCAATATGTAAGCTTTGTACCAAATTAAACTCAAGGATGACTCTCTATATTGTTATTAGCATCATAGTGACCAGAAGGCCAGCAGGATCAGAGAACAGTGAAGTAGTAAATCAAGTAAGAATTCCATTAATATTCTTCAAGATTAGAGATTACCATAACTGTTCAACAGTTTTTCAAAACAAATCAGAACTATAAACCCTTGACCTTACCACTTTCTCACCACCCATCACTCACCTCCCTTTATATCACTGCACTCGTTACTGATCTCACAGTCTAGTGCACATCCTTATAATTGCTCTCTTACAGCTGTCCTTAATCCCTTTTTATTTTTATTGCACTTGAAAATCTCAACCATAGCAAAACCACATTTTTTGCTTAGTCTATGCTTAATCTTCAAAACTGAGTTTGTTTGATAAAAAAGTCAACATTGCTAAATAGCTTAACTTTTATTCCAACAACTTCAAGTGAGTGCTTGGCTATGCTTCATTATTGGACTATACATCTGTAGACAATTACTTTCAGTTTCTTTAGAACTACTCTTTCATACTTCCCGCTCCCTTCTCAAATACTTGTGAGATGAAAACTGTAAGGCAGGAACTTCCACATGCTCCCCCTATTGTTTCTACAAAAGCACATGACTCTGGACACCCACCCATAGCCTGTCTTTCCTCAGTAATAATGAGACCCCTGCTGTGTTCCTACAACCAGTCCTTCCACTTGACCTCTTGACCTACTTTCCTTCTCTTATACTTTGCCCTTGAAGTCATACACTTCCCCACCACCATCGCTGGTTCATGCTCGCTTTACAAGACTATATCTAGCAGTGTCAATGAACATAGGTCCAGCTACCCGCCACTTTGAAAGCAGGTGCTGATGTAAAGGAAAGCAGTATATTCAGATGCTGACCATACAGCTGGAAAACGGAGGACTCTGTGTCTAAAAGCCCATTTTCCAGGGAAGATGGGGGATTCATGTCACAAAGCCCATCTCCACCTCTTAGGGCAGGCAGAGGCTGTTCTAAGGAGCAGAACAAAGAGATCAAGGGAGGGGATTGAAAAATTCTGTACATGCAGATGATCGCAGCGCATTCCGTTAAGGCAAGTGATAGCTTGCGGTGTATCATCCTGATTTAGTCATCCTGGCTTCACGTCATTATGACATTACTTCGTCCTGACTCCGTGGTCGGGGTGGGATGCCAGAAGGAAGGAGTGTTTATCTTTTGAAGTTAGTCCCTAGGGTTCTTATACCAATGTGCTGTTCATCTACAAGCTACATATTAGTCAGTCAGCAATTAGGAAAACAATGTCACAAGAACAGAGGGTGGGTTACAATTCTCATTGTTACAGCAGCATACATTCTTTTATACCCCCGATGTTAGGGGAGGAAAAATAATCTCTATCTCCTAGAGCTACTACTTCATTATTTTGCTCTGGTTAAAACAAAATTCTTCATAAGAGCATTCTATATTCTGCTTCTGTCCTCCGGTTTTCCTTCTGTTTTTCCCTAGAGCCCATTTTAATCAGTTTTGCCCCCATCTTTCCATTGAAGTCTTTCCTTTAAAGGGATCTCCCTGTAGCAAAACAAGATAAACTATCAACATCATTTGAGACTAGTTTTCCTTCCTTTAATCTTGAAATGCTTTCCTCTTTACTGTGCTAGATCATTATACAATTTCCCTCTTGCTTCACTCTTCTTTGTTTATTCTACGTACCCTATGCCCTTCTTACTCTCTTCTAAACTTTGCAAATTCCAAATTTAGCCACAACTTTTCCCTATAGTAAAAACTCTTAACCTAGTACTTGTATTTTGTTTTAATTCTAACTAGAACACTATAAGGTAGTTGATATTATTATTTCTCTTGTATAAATAGAGAAGATGAGTCACAGGAAAGTTATACAGTACTTAAGTACCAGAGCTAGAATTTGAACTTCAAGACTACCTGGTTAAGTAAAAATATTCTTAACCAGTTTACTTTCTTGCATCTTTTGGATAATCAGATCTTACCCCTGCAATTATAAATATCATTTGTGTACTTATACTTTCCATACCAATAACTCCAATGTCTATCTCATCAGTAAACTGCCTTTCAGCATATCTACCAGATGTCTAATAGATATTACTAAATCAAGATCCCAAGGGTATAGCTAGAATGATAGCTCCAACTTGGTCATTCAGGATGCTATAACAAAATACAACAAACTAGGTAGTTTATAAATAACACATTTATTTCTTATAGTTCTTGAAACTGGAAACCTAAGACCAGTGTGCCAGCATAGGTTCTGGTGAAGATCCTCTTTCCAGGCTGTATGCTGCTGACTTCTCGCTGTGTCCTCACATGGTGTTAAGTACAAGTAACTCTCCAGAGTCTCTTTTACAAAGGCACTAACCTCATTCATGAGTTTAGAACCCTCATGACCTAAGAACCTAACAAAGGCCCACCACCTAAAATCATCGTTTTGGGCACTTTAATTTCCATATATAGATATTGGAGCGACACAAATATTCAGATTTTAGCAGTCCCCTCTAAGATGTTTACATTGTAATCCCAAGAATTTATAAATATTAGTTTACATTGCTAAAGGGATTCTATATGTGTTTAAGCTAAGGATCTTGATAATGAGAGATTATTTAGGTGGACCCAATGTAAATCACAAAGCTTTTTATAAGAGGGAACCATATAGAGCAAGGTCAGAGATGGAGATGTCATGAAGCAGATGTCACAGAGATGCTATTACAGGAAGGCACCAAAAGCCAGGTAATTCAGGTTATGTCTAGAAGCTAGAAACAGCAAAGAAAAAGATTATTTTCTAACCCACAGAAGAAATGCAGCCTGGCAGGAATCTTTGCTTTTGAACTTGTGGCTTCCATGACTATGAAACATTACATTTTCATTGTTTTAAGCCATTAAATTTGTGGTGATTTTTCACAGTAGCAACTAGAAATGAATTTATCCAGAGTAAACTCAGCACAATCAATCCTTCTCTTCTATAATTTTTCCTGATTTAGTAAATTTAACTATATATAATCTAATTATAATTGGAGGGTCACAATTTGGTAGGAAGTCATCCTGAGAAAGAGGACTAGAGAATCCCATCCCAAGGCTTATTTTTTTTGAGAATATCATACAATAATAACCTGCCAAAAGCAAACAAAAAACAAACAAAAAAAACCCCATCACAATTTGTTTCAAAGCATTCCAAGGAGCAGGATTTCAATGAGAAACTAACCAAATTGAACACATATGCCAGGGAAATGTCATTTTATGAATATAGCTTTAGAATAAACTCCAGTAAAAGCTCTATTTTTAGAGGCAGAAAAAATGTCCTAAGAGCTGTAACTAAAGTCTTTGTGATAAGGGGAACAACATGTGGGGGAAAAAGCAATGCCTTACTTTGCACTAGCAAATGGCTCTAAAATTTGATCCAAAATAATTTGCAGATACTCGCTTGAGGAGTGGTATCAGTATCAGAAAATCCAGGACAGTTAGTTAACATGTTCACAATGGGTTAAGCTCAACTTTGTAAAACACTTTCTGATATACCATCTTATTGTGTTCAAGCTGCTATAACAAAGTACCATAGAGTAAGTAGTGGCTTATAAATGACAGAAATGTATTTCTCACAGTTCTGGAGGATGCAAATCCAAGATCAAGGTGCTAGCATTTTTGAGTTCTGGTGAGGACACTCTTCAAAGCTGCAGACATCCCATCCTCACATGAGCAGAGAGAGGTAGCAATCTCTTTTATGACTCATTAGGGCAATGTTTCATGCAAGAAGGCTCTTTCCCCATAGTCTCATCTAATCCTAATTACCACCCCAAAAACTCACCTGCTAATAACGTCACATCAAGGAGTAGGGTTTCAACATAGGGATTTGAGGAGATGGATGGAACCAGAAAGTATTGTGCTTAGTGAAATAAGCCAGTCAGTGAAAGACAAATACCATATCACACCCATTTCAGGACAATAATGAACAAAACAAACAAATAAGCAAAACAGAACCAGATACATGAATACAATGAAATTAACAATTTTATTAACAATAAAATTAAAATTTAAAAAATAATAAAAAATAGAATAAAAAAAAGAAGAATTTGAGGGGAATACAAACATTCAGTTCATTACACATGTCAGAGTGAAACCACAAAAAGTTAGGTCATTTTCAACGTATTACAAAAGAAGAAAATGAAAGAGAAATAAGCCACTTCAAACTTTGATGATAAACACTTGCCAATAGACTTACTTCATGGCCTCATATAGGAGATGCTTATTTTTGGCAAAAGCCATTTAGAGGAAGGCAAATTATATATCATTTTGAATTTGATTTCATAGAAATATAAACACTTGCCTCAAAGTAAGTACGCCTAGTAATTCTGAAGTTTTCATGGGAATAGTAAAATCTAAACCTGGTTTGGTTTTGTTTTTTCAATATGGGTAGCATTTTTTCTGATATACAAAACAAGTAAGAACCTGATTACTGTTTTGTTAAAAAAAAAACAAAACTCCCTTGCTCTTTGAAAACTACTTGTATAAACTAATTAATAACAAAGCTACAAACTAAAAACCCAAAGTATCATTTATTTCACTTACTTTTTTTGTGCAGTGAGTGTTACTTAGCACCAAGGAAGTTAAGCAGTCTTTTTTCGTGTGTGTGATTTGATATCATTTTCTATTATGCTTAGATAAAGCATTTTTCTGAAGTCACTTTGTGTGTATTTGTATATGTTGTGATACCTCAAAACCCTATTGTTCCTCAGATACTACAAACATCCATTCCACCTGAATGTACATTCTTTGCTGTAATTGGCGTATGCAGTCCATTCTTTGGCATTCTAGCTAATGAAACTACTATCCAATACTTACTGGCCTTCACTTAGGAAGGAAACAATTCACTTGAACATAATGGCTCAGAATTTTAGTTTGCACCCTTCCTATTTCAGGACTCACAAGTCCTGAAGGCTGAGCTGGATGAGCTAAAATTCCCTATGGGTTCACTTTGTTGCAATGTATGAGTAAGTTGCTTCTTTGTGCTTCCTCCCAGGATGATAGCATCCACTGAGCAAAGCTTTAGCCTTTAAGGGACAGAAGGTGGCCAAGAAAAAACTGTGTTTTGCCTAAACCCAAGTTCAATACTTAATGCATCTGATATCAAAACAAGGACTATACCTAAATCCAGATAAACTGCAGAGTCCCAAATTTCTCAAACCCCTCAAATAAGCATCAACTGTGACCTTTTCTTGGGCTGTTGGGTTATTGCCAAAATTGGATTCTAAATCTCTCCCTAGGGCCAAACCCCTGTACCAGTCTATTGTACTAAAGAACAACACAAACATAATTTTATGGAAATAACAGGATAATATAGCTTTTAGAGCCTTACAGGAGAATATAATGGACACACCTGCCCTAAGGCATTTGAATGATCAGATTACCTTTTTCCTTTTTGTATATAGAAAGAAAGGCCCTGCCCTTCTGGTACTTGCCTTAAAACATGGGGACCATCATCAGCCCATGAGAGTTATTTATAGTCAACAACTGGACCTGTGACATGAAGATATCCCCTTGGCCTTAGAGTCACTACTGGCACTGCACTGTTGATTAAGGCCATGGAGGAAATTGTTATGAGGTCCCCTTTAACCATTTTTTCTCCCCATGTAGTTGAAGCCCTCCTGAAATCTCACTGTACTCATTTGTTTAGTCAGGCACCTGACAGCCTATGAAATCCTTTTAACTGCTTCTCACATAACCCTTCCATGTTGTAAAATAATTTTGCTGCTCTTCTTCTCTGTCTGCATCACCAACAAATTCCTTCCAAATGGCTTACCTGACAGCTCACACTTCCTGATGATATGCAGAAAACTTCTCTGCGTGATGCCTACTTCTCATGGTTTACTGACAGTTGTTTCTTATTTAAAAGGTGATAATGACAAATATTATGCTGGATATGCAATATCAGAACCCTTTGATGTAACTGAAGATGCACATTTGCCTTTGGCTACTGTCGTCCAACAAGAATTATACGTTCTCACATGGTCTTGCACCTTAGGCCATGGTGAAGCCCCAGTATTTATACTGATGGTTAGTATGCTTTAGCATAGCTTGTGATTTTGAGATGTTGTGGAAGTAATGTGGTTTTCTTACTCCAGTGGAAATAAAATTTAAAATGGGGAGACTTTTCAAGAATCATTGCATGTTATACTTTTACTACTTTAGCTGTAATTAAGATCCCAGGGCAAGCCCTGGCTGGTAGCACAGTGGATAAGGCACCGGCCCGCAAACTCAAAAGTTGCTGGTTGGATTCCCCCATCAGGGCACATAACCAGGTTGCAGGCCAGGTCTCCAGTCAGGTCTGTAGCTGGAAGCAGGTGAAAGGCAACCATCCATTGATGTTTCTCTCCCTCTCTGCCTCTCTCCCTTCCCCTCTCTCTCTGGGAAAAAAAAAAAAAAAAAAAAGATCTCAGGGTACTCTAAACTCAACTCTGGAAGAAAAAGGGAATCAGCTTGTTGACACTTTCTCAAAGAATGCTGCCCTCAAAGGAACCAACAGCCGTCAAACCCAATCTATTATGGTCCAAAGAGATATTTTCCCAAATGATTGCTTAGAAAAACTAGCAAAAGATGTTCCAACAATCGGCCTCAAAGAAAAAATAACAAGGTTGAAAATTCAACAATTGTTGGTTTGATAAACAGAAAGCTTTGGTTCTGGTTAAATATGATCCAATCTCTACAGGACACTCTAAAATTTCCACTCCTAACTATTGTACATGCTTTAAACTATTGGGCCATTGACAAAATAATAACATTCATGGATAATACAGCTAAAGAAATAATGTGTCTGAAATAAAAACACACCTACATCACTTGTCCAGTTTATTCAAATTACATGCTCATTTGAATTTGAATTTATTCAAATGCTCTTGAACATTCTAAATTGCCTAATAGACCATTTGAGATTTAGCAAATGGATTTTATATAGCTTCCCTATGGATATAAATATATTTTAGTAATCATCTGTATGTTTTCTCATTGGACTGCAGCTGTCGCTTGTAGACAAGCTACTGCTTCTTCTGTGGCCAATGAAGGTCCTCTTGGTAAAGATTATCACTACCTGGGGGATCCCTCTTGAACTCCATTGTATTTGGGAAACACATTTTACCAGTTAGGCACTTGGCAAGTCTGTCCTGTTTGGTGAATTTTACAACACTTTCACTGCCCTTATCAACCTCAAACATCACGTTGATGAGAATGCACTAATAGCATTATTGAGATTCAATTGGTGAAATTTGTAGAAACCCTCCAAATACCTTGTCCATAATTGTTATTGGTCCTTTTAAGTTACAGATACACACTCTTGAAATTCATAAACTCTCATCCTTTAAGGTAGTGACAGGGACCCCAATGCACCTGGACCCTGCTTCTTTTGATCTTCAACTGATGAAAGGAGGTGAACTTCAATACTTAAAGATCTAATTGCTTCTATCAAAATTAACCATGTTCTGGTAGATCCGTCTTTTCATAGCATGCTCCAGAAAGACAAAGCATTAAGCACATACTTGGCAACTTGTATATTTTATCTATTGGAAATGATGTCTCCAAAAGGATTGTCTTCAAACTCATTTGAAAGGACCTTATTAGGTACTTGTAACCAACCTCTTGTGCTGCCAAATCCCAGAGAACAGACTGTGGATTCACATGACAAATCCAAAAAAAGCATCTCAGGTTGATCAGACCTGCATACCATCTAGTGACCTGAAGGTGAAGATGGCACCTAATAAGAAAATTTTTTCCAATGTTCAGCCCAGATCAATTAGAAGATTTATAATGCACAGAAGTCTCTTTCATCTAGACTACTAATTGACTCTGGATTCTTACCCAAATTCATAGTATCTGAGTTTGCAACCTATAAACTGAATTATTGATGACATTTTGTGCCAAACAGATTATTTTGAGCAACAATACTCTTTTAGTTGCTCATGTTTTACTCCTGCACTGTTTTCCCAGCTCACGTTCACTCAATTCTTTCAATTTTGCCATGTTCATTATTGTAAGATACAGACCTGAGATGGGAAATACCTAAAAGATTCTCCTTCCTACCTCTCCTTGTTACTCAAACATGACTATAGTAGTTTTCCTTTCCTTGCACAATCCCTCCGATGTGGGACACAACAGGCAAGAAAGGTCCTTTCTTGTATTGAGGGGCAAAGCATCACTGGATCTGGAGAGACCTGAGTGTTGATTAGTAATGCTTTCAGAGAAAGATCTTGATCAAAGAAGGAAATGTGAAAATCAATAAACAGAAGAGAAAACTCTCAGACACCTACTACACAAACTACTGACCTTGGCAGGAGGAGATGTACCTTGCATCTCTGACAAAAAAAAAAAAAAAAAAAAAAAATTGATACTACTTTACTGCTTTCACAGAAGGAAGGAAAGATTTCTCCTCTCCGAGTAACAGCTTAGCCAATGGGAGACTGCCATAACTCAGCCAAAGGAAAGCCACTATACTTCAAATGTTCAGTTTCCTCCAGTGGACCCTGTTTATAACAGCCCCTCCCAAGACCATAAAACAAATTCTTCTCCTTAGTTTGCCTGGGTTTAGGCATGGCTTACCATTAAACTGAATGTCCTGAATTATATATTTTTTCACATTTTATTTACTTTTAGATCAAAATATGTACTTTATTTTTTTTAAAGATTTTATTCATTATTTTTAAAGAGAGGGGAAAGGAGGGAGGAAGAAAGGGAGAGAAACATCAATGTATGGTTGCCTTTCACCTGCCTCCAGCCGGGTGAAAGAGACCTGGCTTGTAACCTGGGTATGTGCTGGGAATCGAACCAGTGACACTTGGGTTTGCAGGCTGATGCTCAATCTACTGAGTCACACTAGCCAGGGCCATATAATTTCTTGATGTTCCCAAATAAGCATGTTTTTCTGGAGAAATATTTGGCTATTTGTTTAAGGTCAACATTATATACACCATATATGAAGGAAAGAGTGGCAGACTGACAAAACTGTCTCCTCATGTGTTTGTGTGCACAAACAGATATACACACAACCAGAATCACAAGTGTAGGGCAGCAAGAAGAAGATGTTCTAATTAACTATATCTTCATGTTGCATTAAAAATGGTGTATAAAATTTTGGTTCCTAGTATATATTTTTTATCACAGAAATTTAATAAAATTTGTATACCTTTGATTTTGTGTTGATCTTCAAGAAGAACTGAAGAAGATATACGCAACTTAAATAAGGACACCAAACCTCTCATTGTGTTATAATGGCCTAATCACACAGGAAATATTGGCATGGAAATGCCAACATTCTCTATCCGGCTAGAAGAACACATGAATGAACTGAAGAAGGTATTGAATAGAAAACAATTAAAGGTGGGTGTGAGTTGTTTAAGAGTCCAAGACTGGAAGTGGCCCATTTATTTTTTTCTCAATTACTATTAACTAAACCTAGGTCAAATAGCCCTGTCTTGAAATAGAGTCCATCTTTGGTCTCCATTTCTGAGGACAATTCTACACTATGAGAAAAGCCAATCTTCTTACCACAATTTAGGAACATTCTGGAGTCCCATGGGATAACGGGCATCTTCCTGAGGCATAAACATCAGGTTATATACTGTCTGACTAATACCTAACTCTTAGAGAACTTAATTGCTATTTATTATTTCCTAGCATTCAATAAGCAGTTAAATTTTTTAGCTTGGTATCAGTGATGTTTTTGGATATTGGTGGAAACTGCCACTCAGTCAGTTTCCACTGCAGTTAAAGTGGGGGCAGAGCATCCTTACCTAATCAGCATTGTATTGAAAACATTAATTAGATTATCACAGAGAATGTAGGAGGATTTTGATAAATGATATCTCAGACTCTAAATCCATTTTCCTATATTGAAATCATCTGTCTAAAACTTAGACGATTTGATACTTAAAAACATTTAACAGGAAGCTGTTAAGTTCTTATTTCTCCCCATCAATATTTTGTTTGCTAAATTTAGAAAGAAATAAGAAGGAATATTTGGACTATAAAATACAAATCATGACCATTTTCTGAGCCTAGTATTAAACATACCTTCTAATTATTGTAAATTTAGTATTAACAAAAAGTAAATATTCTATATTGACTTTAATAGTCAGGAAAGTAAATAGATATGTAAAGAGAAACATAATTACCTACTCTAAGGTCATAACAAAATTATATCAATGACTTCTCTTCAGTTTTAGCCTGTGCTGAAGAAATAATTGTTCATATTAAGTATGTGTCTGGATTTTTGTTTTCTATTAAAGATACTAAGTTTTCCTTTTCTGTTTCACAGAAAAATTAAAAGATCATATTCCAACTATGAATTTTGAAAACTGCAGAAACAGCACATTCGATAGAATAAAATATTAATGAATACAGATTAAAGAATATCCATTTCCAACTCTTGGTTTTAAAAATACTATAGAAATACCAGAAACATCCTATTGAATCATACCTTATAGAAAACAGAAAGTATTGCATAGCATTGAACATTAGTGGAAATATGTGTGGCTTCCATAAATTATAAATCAGTCAACAAAACACAAACATATGAAACAGAAAATGATACAATTTATTGACAAGAAATGGCACAAGTATCATCACACCACATGTCTGGCTTTGAAAATTTGTACGCTAGTTCCTCACAAACTGAAGGAGAAGAATAAAGTTCCAGGATTCGTGATCATGTAGCATTTCAACTGGGATCTCCTAATTAGAGAGGCTAAAAAGCCATTCATCCTTTCAGCTTAAAAAAAGTGAAGCTTCCCCTGGCTGGTAGCACAGTGGTTAAGGTGCCAGCCTGCGAACCCAAAGGTCGCAGGTTCGATTTCCCAGCCAGGGCACATAGCCAGTTTGCAAACCAGGTCTCCAGTCAGGTCTGTGGCTGGAGGCAGGTGAAACGCAACCATACATTGATGCCTCTCTCCCTCTCTGCCTCTCTCCCTTCCCCTCTTTCTAGAAATAATGAAATAAAATCTTTAAAAAAATTAAAAAAAAAAAGATTTTATAAAAAAAAAAAAAGAAAAAAAGTGAAGCTTTGTGGAAAGATGGCAACTTAGGTAGATTTTAGCCTGAAGTCTGCTTTGCCTCATATGATTATATTACACTTGGTTTGTAGTTGTCTGTAACTTTTATTTACCCCAAAGAATAAAATACCACTGTTTCTCAACACTAAATGATTCAAAATTTACACTTTTATGCTGACATTTTCATATGGATTGAATTTTGTTTAGTTTGTTTTAGATTATGCATTATAACTTTTTGAAAATTTCATATATATACAAACACTACTAGAGAGAAAGATGACATATGTGATATTTATTTTAATTATGTAAATTACAATTATAAAATTCAGTTTACCTTTCTATTGAATTAAATGCTAAAGGAAGGGCTAGAAAAAAAACAGTTTAATGTTTCAAAATAATAATACTCATGATAAAAAAGATTTTAATATTTAAAAATGTAAATAGAAGTGTATATTGTAAGAATTCCTTTCTAAAAGACTGATGTATATCTGATATATTTCATGTTAGCCAAGCAAACATTAGCAAAGGAAAAATGTGTCCTGATTTTTTTTTAACATTTCAACATAAGTGCCTTTGATTTTTTTGTTTTTTGCCTTTTTTTTTTTTTTTTTTTTTGTATTTTGGCATTTTAAATCATATACTATATTTAGGTTTTCCAGAAACAGATGTAAGTTTCTATAAATGTTGCCATATTCTTTCAATTTTTAATGTGGATTCTGTACAATTTAAATTATATAAAATATGTTGGTGCCTTTGATGTAGAAATGCATCAGAAGTCTTACTCAATGTTCTTCTAAAAATCCAAAGGAGCCAACTGCAGCTAGACCTGATTTTGGTAACTGTAATGCAAAATATTTCAGAAGTGCTTTGCTTCTAAAGGATTTATCAATTTTTAAGTCTAGCTATAGGTTTATCAATCTTGTCATTTTTGAAAAAACATAATGATAGATGGAGTTGCATCTGCATCAATTCCAGATGCTTAAATAAAGCTAATGTTTCTAGTTCCACCCTAATTTTTAAAAAGATTTTATTAATTATTTTTAGAGAGAAGAGCAGGGAGGGAAAAAGAAAGGGAGAGAAACTTAAATGTATGGTTGCCTTTCACCTGCCTTCAGCTATGAACCTGGCTGAAAACCTGGCTTGCAACCTGGTTATGTGTCCTGACTGGGAATCGAACCAGGGACCTTTGGGTTCGCAAGTCTGTGCCATTCTTGATTAATTTTTTGGTCTTGCTTCTTGAAGCTACCTCATGGTTTCTCATTCTTACTCCTCTTTTTAAGAAGAAGTTCCACTTAAACTTTTCTGTGAACTACTTTCATAGTAACTCAGGTGGACTCGAATGAATTTCCCACACGGTACTTCATCTTATCTTATGTTTCATTTTAATATATGGATAGGACTTCCATTTTTTCATATTTTCTAACTGCAAATAATTATTTAACATCGTCATAGTTAGGCTTGCACAAGTTTCTAGTTTCTGGGAACATGTAGAACCTCTATTTCTCCAGTAGGGAACCTCTCACACATGAATCACTCAGTGTTTTTTAGAGGATTTTTTAAAAATATTTTATTTATTATTTTCAGAGAGAGGGGAAGGGAGAGAGGCATAGAGGGAGAGAAAAATCAATGCATGGTTGCCTTTCACCTGCCTACAGCCACGGACATGGCTGGAGACCTGGCTTGCAATCTGGTTATGTGCCCTGGCTGGGGAATCGAACCAGCGACTGTTGGGTTTGAAGGCCGGCACCTTATTCACTGTTAAGAGGATTTTTTTTTTTAACCTACTAGTTAGTGATTCTAAATATGTCAGCTCTAAAAGTTGCAACATATCTATTTCTCATAAGCAACGTAAGTGGCTAGAATTGAAAGAAAATCAGAAGGGGACAATAAGCCTGAGGAAAATAATGCTGGTAGTAGTCATTAATGGATCATTTATAAAGATAATGTTCAGAGGTAGAGAACTAATTATTATTATTATTATATATTTTATTTATTTTGCTATTACAATTGTCCCAATTTTCCCCTTTTTGCCTCCTTCCACCTAGTACCCCATTTCCTTCAGCAGTGCCCCACTTAGTTCATGTCCATGAGTCATGCATACAAGTTCTTTGGCTAAGAAGAACAAAGGAAACAAAGAAGCCAGAGAACTAATTTTTAAAAGTTACTAAGATTTGTTTGCTAGTGTCTTCTATTATAAAATATCATCCTGCTGCATGGCAAATAGAATTTGATCTTTGCTTCTTGAAAATAACCCCTTAACATTGCAATATAAGTCACTGCACTTTAAAGATTATTTTACCACTTGTCTCCAGGATGGTCATTTTACAATACAGTATCAATGTAATAATCTGAGTAGGAATGTGTGGGGTTCTCAATATTTTAGAAACAAAGACTCCAAAGGATATTATTTCCCTAATATTAATATAGTAACTTTTAGTATTAAAAGTAATAAATCATTAGTAGTAAAAAAATATTAGGTCTTTCATTTCTGTTTACCAAGCAATGTATCATGAGCTCTGTAGCTGGTGCCATTACCCACGGAGGAAATGTTGGCTTTATAATGAAAACGCTATGCAGCAAACCTGTAATCGCAGCACTGTGCACATAGTTACACCAGTGAGGCTTTCCCATTCAGTAGTTCACACTCTTTCATTCTCATCAGGTCACGGTAGAAATAGGTATTATACAGGACTTTCCTAGATAAACTCCTAGGGAAAAATAGTCACCCCCAGCCATAATTCATATAGTGCCCTCTCCTTCATTCCTCATGTCAGAGATGTTGCTATTGCTTTGCCATGTTAAATGCTATAAAAACAAATCAACAATTCATACATGAAGTCGAGTTTTTATAAAATACCTGGTTCCCCCCAAAAAGCCAGGAACTATTAAGGACCTAAAATACTAATTTCATGTATTGAACTAGTTACAGATTATTTGGAAGACTCTGTTTCTTTGGAAGAGCTGATTGCTCTATGTGTTTAATCCAAATACTCCTACCAAAGTCCATGGGCCCAGAGAACATAGGTCTCCTTCTGACAGTGCCTTTAAATGTGTACTCCACTTTCACATATTGTCAAAAACAAGGAACAAGATATTCAGGTGACTGCACATGCTTTTTAAATAGTTTTTTCTCAGCCATCTCTTTCACAAACAGTTGTGCCTGGGGGAATATTAAAGCAATATAAAAGCCTACATTTTAGAAAATTCAATTGCCAGGAGGTGAGAAAAATGCATGCATTTGTTCCAATAAACTTAATAAAAACCAGTTTCAGTCCACTGGCATTAGCGTGTCAATCTGATATCTATATATCTATATCTATATCTATATACATATACATATATATATGTATATATATATAGTATTTAATATATAATATATATTAAATAAGAACATTGAGTTAAATTATATAATTAGTTCCTGAGTCCTTTGGCACCTTCTTAAATTTTATACCCAGTCTGAATGCCTTACTGTCTCACCTTAGACCTGGTTCTGAGTTCCTAAGATGAGTTATATATATTTTGAATTGCTTTCAGTGGTCACTTTTGAACCCAGGATACCAACGACATCCCTTTATCTCCTTTGTGCCACAGTACTCTTTGACCCCTAATCCGAGTTACCAGTTACTAGCTACAGACCCAGTTAAATCATTAGACACCTGGCTAGCATTTGGTTATTATTTTAATAACATTGTTTCTATGAGAAATGTGTTTTAAGCTCAAAGTAATTTTTTCTAAGAAGTTTGTTTTGGGGAATGTGGGAGGGAAAGGCTAAGTTTTACCTACAAACGGTAGCTTGTTTTCATGTCTCCACAGTCATCTGAGGAATGCATGATCTATTATTGGTGATGTTTCCTTAAATGTACACAAGTTTCTTATGACATACAAGTCACCAGTCACCATGTTCTAGGGGGAAAAGGGAGCTAATGCCTGTTTCCACATCGAAAATATAGTCCAAAGGGTGCATGTAGTTCTACTGGCAAAATATATTGAAAATTGTTGAAGACCCCATTTGGGGCCTCTACAGTTAGGGGCAGTTGATAATACTCCACAGTGCCCCTCCAATCAGAAGGTGAATCTCATAGGTCCCCTTTCAGCTAACATGGCTGAGTCTAGTCCTTGTTTCTGGAATGACTACCTGGGGGCTTTCATTTTTATATTTCCTATTTGTCCACAGCACCAGTAATATGGCATTATTCTTCCTTACAGAATGCCTGAGAGATGGCTAAGGAAATAGGGGTGAAGAATACAACTGGAGATGTTGACAAGTATTTCACACAAGGGGTACATGATCTGGGGCCATCTTTTGCTGTTTCCAATGCCCATCTCTGTTAAATTAAGGGAAATGGTGATCAGTTCCAGTCAGAGTTTATTGGAGATGGCAGGCTCAGCTGTCAGTTACATTTAAGGACCTTGCTACAGTTTAGGAGAGCCACACAAGGGTGTTCTCCTTTGTGGGTAAGATTCCAGGGATGATTGTAAAGGATAGAGATCATGAGTGGACCCCTCACTCTCTTGTAATTTCAGGAGGTGCTTCCTATCCAGGTACTAGGATGGATGTTCTTCTAAAGTTCCTGCTGCCACATGTCCCATGCTAATAGTCATAATTTGATGTATTTCCAATCAGTACTTACTAGGAACCAGTTCTCTCATCTCAAAGCATGGGTAAGAGAAAAGATGGAATTTTAATAAAATACACACATATCTATTTTGTCCCTTACTTTGTGGACCACAGTAAAGCAGTCTTGGCAATGACTGTACATAATTAAGAGTTCATTTTCCTTATGATGCAGTATCATATAAAGCCATCAAGGGAATCCAGGTAACTGAACCAGAATTGTCTGCCACGGGTAAAAATTAGGATTGCATTTGTAGGAAAGAAAGAATCTTATGCCCAAGAATACGCAAGACAAATTCCAATTTTTCAAAGTAGGTACAAATAAAATTCCATATTGTTTATCCTGATCACTACTTAGAGTGACTGAGATGAGATGTTCCTTTTCTAAAGGCAGCTCCATTCAATGATGAAGCCCTTACCAATGTGTGCAGACTAGGAGAGATGAGGGACATAGAGTAAAAAATAACTTAATGCATTTTGAGGAGGATATTTCAATACTAAGTGATACAAAGGCTGTTAGAATATGCGGAGAACCAAGATGGTGGAGGAGTAAGTGGAGCTACACCAATCTCCTCCCAACACCAAACTGGAATTACAACTTCATTGGAGAGAAATCATCCAGAATGACCAACAGAACACCAACTGGAGAGAAGCCTTATTACCATGAACAGAACAGAAGAGCCAGTTCATCACAACATGACTGGTAGGTAGTACAGAGACGCAAGAGGCTGGCGGGGCTCCTACGGGCGGCAGCTGAAGGGACAGAGAAACATCTCAGCAGCCGGGGTTCTGTCTGAGAAGGGTGGGATCTAAACCCCGACTGGGCTTCCCAGCCTACAGCAACACAGCTGAGAGTAAAACAGCACCTAGCTGTGAAAAGCAAAAAGCTGCAAGGTTTAGCCAGTTTGACGGAGAGACAGAGTTCTTAAAGGGACCATGCATGAAAATACAGTGGCACGAAAATACCGTGGGCTCCAGCAAAAGGAGGGCACAATGGACTAGAGAGATTTAAGGAGGGTTTGGGTCAGTGGCTTTAGGGGGAGATTTGAGGGAGCAGCCCCTGAGTCCAGTGCAGACCCATCCCCCATGCAGCCAACAGACCACTTTTCTCCAAAGGGCAGGAGCCTGAGGGGAATCCACAGCCCCACCCATAGGCATTAATCTGCCCCACCCAGCAGTGCCTAAACCTGACCTCAGATCACAGGTTGATTGGATTAACAACTGAATTCATCTGCCCCACCCAGAGGTGACCAAAACTGACCACTGATCACAGACTGATTGTATTAACAACTAAAGGAGACAAAGACAGTGGGTCTCTGGGAGTCTCCAACTGGCTGACTGGGTCCAGACTGGGGCATGAGCTGACGTCACCAAACAAAGAGCCAGGAAGTAAAAATAGTGCACCTCTACAGCACAGAAGGTCACACCACTAAGACAGTAGGTCAAAGCAGACCAATCCAAGAAGCAGAAACAAACAAGAGTCACCTAAAATGGGGGCAAAAGAAATAAACCCTCAGCGAAAGGAAAGGAGGAATCCCCAAGAAGAGTGCAAAATGAAATAGAGGCAAGCACACTATCAGACATGGAATTCAAAATAATGATGATAGAGAAACTCAATGAGCTCAGCCAGTTCAAAGAAAACTACAAACAACTCCAGGGGAACTACAAAGAACTCCAGGGAAGCTACAAGGAACTTACTGAGAACTACACCAGCATTAAAAAGGACATAGAAACCATCAATAAGAGCCAGGAGGAAATGAAGAATACAATTTCTGAATTGAAGAACACAGTAGAAGTAATCAAAAGCAGGCTAGAGAAAGCGGAGGATCAAATCATCGAACTGGAGGTCAATGTAGGAAAATATTCCCAGTCAGTGTAACAAAATGAAAAAAGACTGAAAAAAGAATAAAGAGGTTTTAAGAGGGCTGCAGGACAACATGAAATGTAATAATATCCATATCATAGGGATACCAGAAAGAGAAGAGGAGAAGCAAGGGATAGAAAACCTGTTTATAAAAGTAATGACAGAAAACTTCTCTAACTTGAGGAGAGAAAACGTCATGCAAGCACAGGAAGCACAAGAGGGTCCCAATGAAGATGAACCCAAACAGGCCCACTCCAAGACACATCATAATTAAAATGGCAAATTTCAAAGACAAGGAGAGAATCCTAAAAGCAGCAAGAGAGGCGGCCTCTGATAAGATTATCAGCTGATTTCTCAACAGAAACACAACAAGCCAAAAATGAATGGCAAAAAGGATTCCAAGCAATGAAAAACAAAGGTCTACAACCAAGACTACTCTAGCTCTCTACTACTACCAGCAAGACTACTCTACCCAGCAAGGCTCTTATTCAAAATGGAAGGTGAAAGAAGAAGTTTCCCAGACAAAAGAAGGCTAAAAGAATACACTGCCACCAAACCAGCACTGCAAAAGATGCAAGGGGTCTGCTTTAAGAAGATGAAGAAATGGAGAAACAGACAGGAACACAGGTACAAAGGGAAAATTAAATAATGAATAAGTACCTATCAATAATAACCTTAAAGGTAAATGGATTAAATGAACCAATCAAAAGACATAGGGTAGCTGAATGGATAAGAACCAACTTTAACTTACGAATGCTTTAAAATGATCTTGTTATAAATACATTTTACTAAAGGTATAATTTTGTATATTACTTGTACCTGCATTACTGCAGGTTAAATTTTCTTAGATTGGAATAATTTCACAATATGGGAAGATCATGTTACTTGCAATAACTCAGAAAAATCAAATGCAGTTAAGGAAGAAGAAAAAAGTAAGAAAATGTGGATGTATATTACACATAATACATGCTATCTTTCTTATTCCCTGTTACAAAATATGTGCTTATTTGTGGATGTGTAATATACAGATTTTGCTAGCAATTTATGTTTTAAATAGCAACCAACTGGACATGGGTGTGTTGTAAAATCAGTCAATCTTTAGGTTAGAAAAGATGCTGAGAATGAAGACCAATTTGAATGGAAGTTGCAAACTACTAAACTATATGATATGTACATAGACAATATATATTCTCATATTAGCATGTAAATTAAATGAGATTCCTTTCAAATTGATCATGGAAATATACATTTCCAGTTATGAAGGGCCTCAAACTGGGAATGTTTGGGAAACAGAATTAATGCTGTAGTAAACTTTATTATTGAAATGTGAACATACCTAATTTCTACTTCAACAGACTTTTTTTTTAATTTTTTCTTCTCTTTTTAAATATATTTTATTTATTAGTTTTAGAGAGAGAGGAAGGGAGAGAGGCAGAGAGGGAGAGAGACATTGACATATGGTTGCCTTTCACCTGCCTCCAGCTATGGACCTGGCTGGAGGCTTGGTTTACAACCTGGTTATGTGCCCTGGCTGGGAATCAAAGCAGCGACCTTTTGGTTCGCAGGCAGGTGCCTTATCCACTGTGCTACCAGCCAGGGTTCTCAATAGACTCTTAAATAGTTCAGAGGTTAGTTTAGAACCATATAGGAAGTCAACTACAAGTTCAAAAAATAGCTAGAATGCTATTCTACAAAACTATTTAAATCCTAGGGATGTTTTTTTAACTTCAACTTAGTAGACATAATAATTTCTACTCTGGGGACCAGCTGAGCACTGCAAATGTCATTATTGCTGAAGGCTTCAACTTGTAAAACACATGTAGAGGAAAAACAGAGGGTATTGAAAGAAGTAAAACCTGTGCACAGCCAAAAAAAAAAAAAAAAATCAATCTACTATTTAAGATGGAAAACTCCAAAAAGAATAAGTTGTAGTTCCAGTAGCTTAAAATAAAGTTGAATTGTATTATGGGAGTGGGGAGGATCTGACTCAAAAACCAAATTCATTTTTAACTGTGGGTTTGGAACTGTCTCTAGGATAATTTTCACACAAGTGAGTTCTGCAATACACCATTTCTGTGATATATTTCACAAAAATAGCATTCCAGAGTAAAATAAGTACTAAAGAAGAAAAAACCTGCTTAATTTGCTACAATATACTTAAAATACTATCATTTAACATGTAATAATTATATAAGATATTGGCATATTTTATATTTTTTGTGTTAACTCTTCATAATCCCTGTACTTTAAATATGTGTAAAAATATGTATGTGTGTAAGTGTATTTTTACATGTTTTTGGTAATATTGCAATTCATATTACTTAAAAGATTAATTCTTTAAATGAATTAATGTAGGCATTTTGAAATAATGAAAAGAAAACTTTGTATTAGTATGATATGGGAAGCTGACGGAAGCCAGTAAATAAATGGTGAATTGTCTGGATGTGAAATCATACAAAAAAGTACACATTGGTAGTTACAGAATAGACAGGGGGATATTAAGAAGAATAAAGGGAATGGAGAAGCCAAAGAACTTATATGTATGATATATGCACATGAACTAAGGTGGGCATTGCTGGAGGAAATGGGGTAAAATTGGGACAACTGTAATAGCAAAATAAATAAAATATATTTAAGAAGAGAAAAACAAACAAAAAATAAATGATTGTCATTTCATCATTGAGTGGTTTTTGTGAAAACAAATAAACAAACAAGCAAGATGCATCATTATATGGAATATTGTCCCAGAAAGATGAACAGACAACACAGATTAGTTTCTTTTCTTTTCTTTTTTTTTTTTTTTAACATTGATTCCATATATTTTTTTAAAGATTTTATTTAGTATTTTCAGAGATAAGGGCAGGAAGGGAGGAAGAAAGGGAGAGAATTATCAGTGTATGGCTGCTTTTCACCTGCCTCCAGCCCAGGACTTGGCTGGAGACCTGGCTTGCAACCTGGTTATGTGCCCTGGCTAGGAATCAAACCAGCGACCTTTGGGTTTGCAGGCTGGCACTGATCCACTGATCCACTATTTATTATTTTTAGAGAGGGGGGAAGGGAGAGAGTCTGAAAGGGAGAGAGACATCAATGTATGATTGCCTTTCATCTGCCTCCAACTACGGACCTGGCTGGAGACCTGGCTTGCAACCTGACAGATTAGTTTCAAGAGTCATAGTTATGTGGCCCAAGTCAGTAGATCACACTGGAACAGCAGCACATAACATGAACAAGTGTCAGATTTGGTATGACCCCACTAAACAGTTCTGAGAATGGCCAAAATTCTGGTACAATCAGTATGTCTAGAGTAAGCAAGGGCTCTAAGACACACCATGTTGTCCTAAGACAGACCAGCTTTTAGCAGGAGTCACAAATCTGACATGCTTTACTGACCTCTGCACCAAAAACAGATTAATATGCTTTGTTCCCAGTCTAGGATAATGGTTCTGTTGCCATGTTTGACACAGTTATGGATATAAACGGTGGTACTGATAATTTGGGTATAGAATCTCTTGATTAGAAGTGTGACTCCATTTAGTCTTCAGTCGTTGCTGTGGGCATCTGTGTGAATGGTTCAAAGAGTCTGATTAGTAGCCATGATTTGTTTCTACTAAGCATTAAATACATCTCCCAAGAGTGGTGTTTTAATCTACCAGTCCAGAGTTTTCCAAGTGAGAGGTCAAACAAGGACCTAAGCTCTTGGGTAATAGGTCAAGAACCAATGAGGCCCTGGCTGGTGGCACAATGGATAAGGCACCAGCCTGCGAACCTAAAGGTCGCTGGTTCAATTCCCTGACAGGGCACATAACCAGGTTGCAAGCCAGGTCTCCAGCCAGGACCTTAGCTGGAGGCAGGTGAAAGGCAACCATACATCGATGTCTCTCTCCCTCTCCCTCTCTGCCTCTCTCCCTTCCCCTCTCTCTAAAAATAAGAAATAAAATATTTTTTTAAAAAGTCAGTGAATATACTCATATATTAAAATCTAATGTCCAAGATGATAGTATTAGTATAGGTGAGGTCTTTGGTCTTGAGGGCAGACCCTTCTGTAAAGGGATTAGTGCCCTTTTAAAAGAAACCACAGAAAGCTAGTTGCCCTTTCCATTATGTGAGGCACAGCAAGAAGCTGTCAATTTACAACTTGAAAGAGGGTGGTCACTAGAACCTAAACATGTTAGTACCCTCCAGCCTCCAGAACTGTGAGAAATAAATTTTTGTTATTTATAAGCCACCCAGTCTGTGGTATTTTGTTCTGTCAGCCTGAAAGGACTAAACCAAATGCCTTCCAGGTTTTCAATTGAGCCTGCAGGGTCTTTCCCCAGCATTAAGAAGTCTACCCTCCAGAAATTCTGAGCTGAATTTATAACCTTACTTCAGGCAGCTTAACAATTGGCTAAATGACTTAGGGGAGACTAACCTTGGTTTTCTTGTAGGCTCCTTCCTTCTAGCTAAATCTTATCTCTAAAGCACTGTGAGACTGAAAGAATTCACTCTACCTTTTTGGCCTAGTTTCTGACCCTTTTCCACTGATCCAAGAACTCAGCAAATGTATCATATTAAAGTCACCTTGTGTCTGGCTTGGGGACAGATTGTACTTCCCAAAGATGACCACAGCTATACACCCCTGCTACATGTTCTGCGTACAATAGAATGTCAACCATCTTTCCATTGAGGGGTGGGATCTATGTCCCTTCCCCTTGAAATTTCATAGGATTTTCTTTTAACTATAGAGTATGACAAAAGCAACATAATGTGACTTCCGAATTTAGCTCATAAGTGATTTAGCTCCTGCTTTTCTTACTAGAATTCTTTCACTTACATCCTTCAGCTTCCATTTAACAGTTCAATTGCTCTGAGGACGCCACACTGTAAGAAAGCCCAAACTATTCCATGGAGTCTACACAGAGGAGCACACAGGACCAACAGAAACAACTACACACTGACCAACTACTATAGTACATCCTAGATGTAGTCATTGATAAAAGCCAATTAAGGCCCACCCTGAATTTGGGGACAGGACCGTAACGAAGAATTTTGGAGTTCTGTTGCCATGGGGGAGGGTATGTGCCAGTTAGTATTCTTAGTATAAAACAACATAAAATAACTTCTGCTGAGAAATTATTAGCCTGCTATCAGAGGGCTCATGGATATATTATTTAGCTAACAAGTGGAATGGGGCACAAGTTAAGGAAACACCATCAATCCAAGGATCTGCTTGAGGGTGACCTCATCTACTAGAAATTTGCTGTTGTCAGAGGAGCTAGACATTCCAAAATCACTTACCTTGTGCTTCCTGGGCTTCTATTCATTTCAAAATGCTGATTCATAGAAGGGGTACGTTGTCCTCATTTAGTGTTTTATACTTGAAAGCCTGGACTCATATCCAACATTTCCTGGTTATACCCAGATGACTCAGATGCTGCATAGTAAAAGAATAAAGAAAAACTGCTATGATATGTCCTCTACTTTTCTGTGCAATGTGAGTTGTACCCCCTTCCTTTACAACATAAAGTGCAGTTCAGGGTTTATCATATACATCCATTGCATTCAGCTGTGTTCCAGACCCCAGTGACCATGGCCAAATTATACCTGTCATTGCTGGGATAAATTACCACACATTTAACAGTTTAAAGCAACTAAAACATATACCTTGCAGGTCTATATGTCAGAAGTACGACAAGGTTCTCTCTGAGCTGCATTGTTTTCTGGAGGCTCTAGAGGAGAATCTTTCTAAAACATAATCTGACTTATTTTATTTTTCCCCACTGCGGTCTTACATATCTCTCTGGCTGACTGTACCAGGGCAGTTTTTCCCTTTTCATTAGATTGGACCCATTTTGCCAATCCAGGATAGTCTCCCTATACCAGGATTCTTAACCTTCATTACACTTTTATTTTATTTTTAATTTTATTGTTGTTGTATTACATCCATCCCCTTTTTGCTCCCCTCTGTCCCCCTCCCCACCCACCC
>PVIW01005813.1:0-98755 GCA_004026585.1 Noctilio leporinus | reverse complement strand
AAAAAAAAAAAAAAAAGGAGAATGTCACAAGAGAAAGAGAAATCAATATTAATAAAGAAAAGGTTTAGGTTTCTGTTCACCCTTTATGGTCTCTGTTTGGTCCAGGTGGAGCTAGGACCAGTGGGTTTTATCAGGGAAAAAAGAAAGGAGAAAGTAAGAAAGAAAGAAAGAAAAAAAAACCAAACAAACAAAGGATGGGGGGAGAAGGTTACAAGATAAAGAGAAATCAATATTAATAAAGAAAGTTTTTAGCTGTGTGTCCCCCCTTTATGATTTCTGATTGGTCCAGGTGGAGCCAGAACCTGTGGGCTTTACCAGGAAGAAAAGGAAAAGAAAAATTAAAAAAAAAAAAAAAAAAAGGAGGAAGGAAGAAAAGAATAAAGAAAGGGTTTAGCAAGGCTGGTGAAGGGAGGAATACTTAGATTGAGGACTGGGAATGCGTTATAGCCACAGAGTGAATAGACTTTAATTCGAGAGTAGGGGAGGGTCTTGGATATTTAGGTGGATTGAGGTATGGGGGGGATTAAGAATATATGAGGAGTAACTTTTGCAAAGGATATGTTGAGGCTTAATAGTTCATATTGCTCTCGGTATAACTCAGGTGCTTGAGATTGGCAGCAATCCCTTTCCTGATGCTGCCTCTTTTTCTTGGTCAGGACTTTACAGTCTATAGTCTATATTCTAGCCGGTCTTGGCGCGTGGCAGGACCTCTGATTGTCACAGTAGGGCTGATTCTGAGTGTCTGCCCCCAGGTAGGCTGGGCCTTCCGCAGCCTGGCTGGGATTTAGGGCTGCCGATGTTCTGGAGCCTGGCGGAGTTTCCTGCTCAGGACAGCCCCCAGCACTTCTGCAGGGCAGCCCGCAACTTTGCCGGTCCCTGTGACGACTGGCCCCACCCCTGCAGTTCCAGGAGGAGGCCGGGCCTGTCAGTCAACACTGTCCGGGGTCCGCCTACACTGTCCCGCCCTTCCGGGGCGAGCACCCAGCCTCCGAGCCAATCAGCTCTCCGCAGAGTCCTTTACGCGGCCTCTGTGATGAGCCCCTCCCAGGCGTAGGTGGTGGGGCCTTTGTCTCTGGCAATGGCGGGTCGCCCGCCACAAGTTCCCGGCTTGCCTGGCTCTCCGGCTCACCGTTTGGATTTTCCCGCAGAGCCTGGGGGCCTGTGTGGTTGTGCAGGGCTGGGCCTCCCCCCTCACAAGGGCTTCTAGCTGCTGTTTCCCCAGCGGCCCAGCAGCTCCGTTTTCGGCCCTCTCGCCGCCCCCGCTGGTGCACTTCCCGCTCCCCCGCTCCGGCTTCCCGCAGGACTCTTCTCCTCCTCCTCTAGCCCCGCGCGGAGCCTCCTCTCCCTGTTGCCGGGGTGAGTCTCTCACACAGTCCCTCCCCTGCAAGAGTTCAATTCCGCGTTCCCTACGGCGTTCGCCCTCGCCGCCCGCACTTCACTGTTGAGACTTCTAGTCGCCAGGGAGCCTGGAGCTGCCCCAGTCAAACACGCCCCTCTGGGCAGAGCCGCTCCTGCCCAGAGCCGACCTCGGCCCGCCGGCCGGTCGGTCGGGAACGCCTCACCTACTGTCCTGCTGGCCTCCTCTGCCTCTGGGAGGTGCTCCCCTGTGTCCAGATGCTGCCGGTTCCAATCCCTAGGGTCCTGAAGACGTCTCACGCTCCTTATCCTGTCCTCTAGCTGCTTTGGTACTCGAGAACACCATCAGCACTGCTCTCTACTCTGTCGCCATCTTCCCTTCCCATCTCTCTGTTTCTATTTTCCGGAAAATTGATGTAATTTCTTCCTCAGAAGTTTGGTAAAATTCACTAGTGAATCCATCCTGACCTGGTGTTTTTCTTTTTTGGAACAGATTAATAATTAAAGAAATGTAGTTATCAATAAACCTATTCAAACATATATATCTCTAGTTGTGTGAGTTTTGGTAGTAGTGTTTCATGGAATTGGTTCATTTTATCCAAGTTTTAAATGAGTGGGCCTATAATTTTTATAGCATTTTTATGATCCTTTTTATTAACATCACCAGTTATGAGCCTTACAACATTTAAAGTGCTCATTTTTTCTATCATTTTTTTTCTTGGTTAGCCAGTTAGACATTTTGAAATGTTATTGATCTTTTAAAGAACCAGCTTTCTTTTTGCAGATATTTTCTCTTGATTTTTTTCAATTTTATTGATTACTGCTCTAATTTTTATTGTTCCCATCTGATTGCTTTCATTGCTTCTCTTCCTCTAGTTGCCTAAGGTGGAAACTTAGACTGCTGTTCTATAACTTTTTTCTTTTCTCAGAAGTGCATTTAATGCTATTAACTTACTCTATGCATTATTTTCACTATTTTTATTTTATTTGAGAAATTATTTTTATTTATATAATTTTGGTGTTTAAAATATTTTAAAATATCTCTTGAGATTAATTTGACCCATTGTTATTTAGAAGTGTACTGTTTAATCTCCAAATATTTGATTTTCCATTTATCTTCCTGTTGTTTATATCAAGCTTAATTCCATTGTGTTATGAGAAGATACTTCATATAATTTCTATAATTTTCAATTCATTAATGTATATTTTATAGCCTAGAATGCTATTTTGGTGAACATTTTACTGGTGAAACATCAGTGGATGTGGGGTTCTTGCAGTATCTAAAGGGACAGAATTTCCTGATACCTGCACAGTGAATGTGGCTCTGTGGTATGGTTTATTGGTGATGTAAAATTAAGGGGGTTCCCCTCCTGACTTTCCAATGCCCCATTTCCACCCATATTGCCATGGAAAAAAAGTCCAATTTTTTTTTTTCAGTAGGGACATGATAAAGATCACTCCCCAAAGTTTATGCTCCATGTCAAAGTTCAGTCCAGTCCAGCACCTGGCTAGCTTAGTGTGTGTTTCCATCTGCAGTACCTTTCAGGCTCCCTCCTGGAACCTGTGAGTGGAGTTGCACAGCCAGGATCCATGCAGCTCTAGACCCACAGGTCACATATACCCCCCAGCAAGAGAGCACACAAATAAATGGATATCCACCAGATGGGAAAGAGAGAGAGTTTTTTGTTCTTTGGTATATATTAGCGTGGGCTTGGGACTGACCAGATGCTTTTTCAAAATGACCAACCAAGTGAGTGTTTTCAAGTAGATCCACCTTCCAAACAATTCCTTCTTTCCCCAGGCTAGATGAACAAGTCTGTATGGTCTGTGCCACTTTGACTTCTATTGCACATAAAGGAATTTCTTCCCTTCCTCCTTCTGGGCATTTGATGCCACGTGATGGCACTTCTGGGAGGTAGAAAAGAAATGTCAGCAGGAATCCTCTATCTTAGCCACCTCTAAGGCATAACCACTTATCAAGAAAGCATATAATCTTGCTCAATATCTGAAGTCCAGCCAATATTTCTTTACCTTGTTTTCTCCCACCTTCATGTAATCTTCCTTTTTTCCCCTGGGGAGGGTTTTATGCAGTGAATAATACAATCATGATCCACAGTGATTTTCCAGAGAGAGAGCTACTTAGTTTCATTTTTAAAACTTAATCTATTGCATCTCTTCCCATTACTATTTAGTCCCCTTACACATCCTTTCCCCTAGCAATCACTACACTCTTGTCCATGTTTATGAGTCCTTTTTCCTTTTTTTAAATTTATTTTATTAATTTTGTTATTACTGTTGTCCCAATTTTTCTCCTTTGTCCCCCTCCACCTGGTACTCCCCATTTTCTCCAGCAATGCCCACCTTAGTTCATGTCCATGTGTCATGCATGTCAATTCTTTGGCTTCCCCATTTCCTTTATTATTCTTAACATCCCCCTGCCCATTCTGTAACCACCAATGTATACTTTTCTTTTACACATCCAGACAATTCACCATTTAATTACTGCCTTTTAGCTGTCAGCCTCTCAAATCATACTTATGCAAAATTTTCATTATTTCAAAATGTTTTACTTATGTAAATGTATTGATTCATGTGTTTGATAATATTGCAATTGATAGTACCTTTTTTCTTTTTGACCTTAGTAAGTTTCCCTTCTTAATTCCAAATGTATAAAAAGAACTTCTAAATTTTCATTTGCCAGAGCATTTGAAATCTTGTCTCCAGTATGTCATCAGTTTTGCTCAAATAAACTCATACAAAGTTTTTACAGGATTGGGCATTCTTATGACAACACTAGACCAAGAAAAGTAATTGTTCTTCAATTTCTTCAAATTTTTTCCTTATTTTAAGAATGGGAATAACTTCCAAGGGCCTTACATGACATACTAAAAATGAAATTCCTCTCAATACACATTTTATAAGTTACTCTGAAACATAAGACTTCTTCTACATTACCTATATCTACCTTTCTTCATCAACTTCTCCGACTCCTGCATATAGACACTTAATAAGTATTTTTAACTGACAGCACTCTCCATTTTGAAAATCAGAAAAGTGCCTAATGTGAGGCTCATTTTCTCTAGATCTCCTTAACTATCTAAAAGTCAATGTGTTCAGATCATGGTCTCATTTATAAAGTACTTCACAATTTGTACAATTTTAGACAAATAATTTTCTGGCCTCATTTGCTGTACTCACTTGGATTGTAAAGTTGTTCTCTCACAGAACAATTGCTCTTTTCCTGAGTTTGTACTGAACTTCATACATTTTAAATTTTGAATAGTGCTGCCCCTTGTATCAGAAATGTTCTCTCTTCTCTGATTTATTCTTATTTGTTCTTTCAGACACTACTCAAATTTCAACCTTTCTGAAAATTCTCAATTTATATCATCAACTGGTTAATCTTTATAAAATTCCATTGAATGCTTATTCTCCTTTTGTATGAATTTTTAGAGTTATGCTCACAATATAAAGTCTATAAATGTTTGTTGAATTATTAATATTTTTAATTTAAGCAAGCCTTTTTTAATCTTCTCAAGAGTACATAATATACTAAATCAAACCAAGTATATCTCTAAAATCTTTGTTAAACTCTTACTTACTTTTTTCAATATTTTTTCCCTGTACTGCTAAAAGACTTTTAAGAGCTCAGGATATACAAATTTGATCAATATAAATGATATTCAACTAGTTCTTGTTTCTGGAATATACATCAAAACCCACTTACCAGCAGTAAAAGTAAGCTTTATATTTGGCTTACTGTAACCTAATATAAGAATATAGAATGTAAAAGTATTTTATAAATTAATATTGATTCACTAGGTCATCTCTTTTGAAATCTAAATGATGTCAGAAATGCTGCTCTATTATTGAATCTTTTGTCCTTTATTATAATCATTACCCACTTTGCATTTTAATTGCATTACTTAAAATGTTAATAAGAAGTGATTCAGAATAAATTACAACCTTTTGAGACCTTCTTGGCTGTTTAGAACATTAGTGTGATTCTCATAGCTAATGTGTATAGAGGATAATTCATCAGCTCTGATAGGTAAATTAAGGAAATGATTTTATATTTTAAATAATGTTCTAGGATTACCAAATATATATTTACCAGAAGTGAACACAATCACTTATCTTTAATTCTTTAATATTTAAGGCATATTTCCTATATTCTTCCATATTTTACTTTATTTATTATCATTCTATAAATGCTGAAAGTTATAATATTTTATACATTCCTTTATTCAGTCATTCATTATCCATTCATTCATTCACTCACTAATTTTCTTATTTGTTAAATTTGTTGCAAAAACACCAGAGATGGCAAACAGTTTTATTGCAGATGACCGCAACTCCTCGCAGTGCTCACTGACATGTTTAGCTCTGATAACCAGAGGATGACTTTTTAGTGGGCTTCCTTTCAACTTGACCCCTTTCCTCCAGTCTGTGCATATCATAATGAATCTGCTACACTAGCCATACATATTTTGCTTCCTTCTCATGCTTTTCCAGTTTTATTACTAAGAAAACATGAATAATTATACTGCAACCACCTTTCTTTTCCTAATAAAGTGTCATTTGCATCTTGGGGTTTCAGTGGGGGAAAGGTACATAAGGTAAATCCTTAACACCCCCAACCTCACATGCACAATTTTACTTTTTAGGACCAACTTTCTTCTTCTTTTTATTCTTTACTTTTATTTTTTAAAGACAAACTTTTGGAACTGAAGACTATTATGCTAAGTGAAATAAGCCAATCAGTGAAAGATGTATATCATATGATCTGACCTATGAAAGGATTCTAATGAACAAAATAAACTAATGAACAAAACAGAACCACAGACATGGAAACATGGAACAGACTGACTATAACCAGAGGGGAGAGAAATAATGGTGAAAAGAAGAGAGTGGACTAAACCAAGAACTTGTGTGAATGACCCATGGGGATGCATAAAAGTGTGGGAATTGACTGTGGGCACAGGAAGTGGAATGGGCAGGGAAGGGCAACAGAGGAAAAATGGGGACAACTGTAATAGAATAACAATAAAAAATGATTTAATAAAAATAGCTTCAATTCAAACTGAACTATAAAGAGAAAAAGTAAACTGAATGAAACCATGTGAAATAAAGATATGAGGTGGCACCCTCTAAAATGGAATTATCTTCTGGAAGGTGGACCCCTTGTAGTACAAGTTTTCCTCACTAGGTGAGTGTTCTAGAAACTCATCTGTATCAGTGTGCCAGCTGGCATTGCTGTAAGAGGTTGTGTTTGGCTTCAGTGAACTTTCTTTCGAAGTCTTGACATATTTGCCCATTTCATGATGGGTGATTTACAAGTTCTCCTGCCCACCACGCTGAGTGTTCATCAGTTTTTGACCCAAAACAGCATGACCCCATGCCACACCCTCCCTATTCACCCAGTCTCACCCCCAGAAATTTTGTTGTTGTTGTTTTCTGGATGAACAAAGTCTTCAAAAGAAAATGGTTCACTGATATGAAAAAAAGGTGAAACTAGGTCCCCACTAGCACTAAGAAGACAGAAATTCAATGTAGGGAGGCCTTGCTAGGATGCAGTTGAGTAGAAACACTGGAGATAGTTTACACAGTTGCATAAGAAGCTCACAGGATTAAGCTGCTATTGTTTTTTCCCTAAAACATCAAGGTTTCATCTTGCTCAGCCTGAGACCTTGCTCTGTTTCAAACTGCTTGTGATACACTCTGTTTGGAAGGTCTAGAAAAGCTTTCTTCCCCTCCACTGTGGATGGCTAGTTCTTCATCAATGCCCTCTTCTTCCTCTAGCTCTCCCAGTCCAATATGACCTTCTCTAGGCTCTTATCTTCTGCTCCTTTGCCCCAGTTTTTCCCAAAAGATTGCTCATCCCCCTTGATCTTTTTAATCCTAACCTGACAAAGAGTGATGGCAGAGTCCATGGGGTGTTAGCCTGGGGGGTTTATTTCATTTGGCTTGAAGAAAGATCTGGCCTCTTTAGATGTAGCATTTACTCCCTTAGTCACCCTGACTCCTTCACCAGCAAAATCAAACACCTTGGTGGGTTTGTTTGTTTGTTTCTTTCTTTAGATATCTCTAGATCTTCTGCTTTGACCAATAATTTATTTGAACTCATCTTATTTCTTCATTTAATTCTTCTCCTTTATTTAATTTGTGGACGTAGGGGCACTTTTGCTTTTGGTCCTACATCATGGAAAAGTTGACCCACAGTTCATCCTCCTTTTTTCCTGCATCCTCTGACTCAGCGGCTTATTCCTGCTCTGAAGTTAACTCTTCCTCCCCATTCCTCCCTCCTTCAGGTTCCTTGCAAACATTCCCCTCTTCCCCTCCTTTTAATGAAAGGCCATTTTGTTTTCTCTTTCTGGCAGGAATGCTCTGATACTTTACTTTTTCTCCTGTTTTTCTTTTTTTTGTTTTGTTTTGTTTTGTATTGCTCTTATTATCCACTTCTTGTTACTTCACTGATTTATTTACATCACCCTCACTATACCATCCACCCAAAAGCACATAGTCCTCATTCTCCTTTGAAGTAGGGAGAGAAAGAGAGAAAGAAAGTACATATCTGAAGGACTGTTCTCTCTGCCTTAGGAAGTTTCAGTTAAGAACTGTTCTTGCCTCATGTGAGTAATAGTTTTAAGGATGTTGCTACTCTTAGCATGTTAAAAGTATTATTATAAGATTATGGCCTTTATGTAAGTAAAAGTTACAGCTTGTGGTTGTGAGGGTCAAAAAAAAAAAAAAAACCTTCTGGGCTGGACTAATAATTAACATGAGACAGATTAACAGGGAAAAATGTCCAAAATTTATTATGGATTTACAAGTGAGGGTGCTATATGCATATGAGACCTGAATAAGCAATTCACAGATAGCTGAGAAAGAACAAATATGTGATAAATTCTTGCTGGATCACCCAGAAACAAAGGACACAGAGGAAGGTTCAATAGAAAGCTTTGCTAGATCTCCCACTGTGTGCTTCATTTAGCTATGATGATACTAAGGAGATGCTTCCATACTTTAAGCAGGTTTTTCTATCTAAATTCCTTTAGGACCAAAGGTTCTTTCTGATTATTTTGTTTCTCAAAGAAATGTGCCCTGTATTATAGGACAGCCTTTTAAAAGTATATTTATTGAGTTTTAGAGAGAGAGAAAGGAAGAGGAGAAAGAGAGAAAGAGGGAGATGGATATGCATCAAATTATTGTTCCGCCCATACAAATTATTGTATGTGCCCTAACCGGGGATAAAACTTAGAACTTTGGCATATTGGGATGACACACCAAACACGTGAGCTAGTTAGCCAGGGAAGAGTCTTATTTATTAATAATCAGCTTAAAGTTAACATTCCAAAAAGCATATTTGGGTGGCAAGACTTTGGTCCCCTCATGCCCATTTTGTGATCTATAGTCACTCAGGTTCATCTTGATATCTCAATGGCCAAGGTTCTCATTTGTTGATTTTTACACGTGAAGACCATTTATCTTCTGCTGTCATTTTCTAGCTATTGATGTCAGTGTTAACATTGCAGCAGATAGACTTTGCCTCAAGAAAACACAAATCATTTCTGGTTAAAAGGATATACTCTGTCTTTGCTAGAACTGCCTTTGCATCACTTGTCTATGAAAATTGCTGACAGGGTTATTTTTCATTTGTACCTCTGAGAAAATAACTCTTCTACATCCTGAATGTCCTTTGAAGTCAGTAGTAAACATAAATAGAGTGCCAAAAGAAATTACATTCTAATCTTTTATAATGCACTTAATAGTATACTCTGATGCAGCTCTAGTAAAATGATTTCAAAGGAAGGTGAATGGTATAAAAATACATTCTGAAATGCTCAGTGAAAAATAGATTAAACAGATCTTTTGCTATACTTTATATATAAAGTAACATTTTTATAGCACCATAACTAAGATTTTTAAAAACTGGATTCTTTTTTGAATTATGTCTCTTTATAAAAAGGTCAGCAAAATGCCCTCTATTTAGGTTATTAACAGATTGTATTTCTACCCCTTAATATGATTTCCTTCTATCTTCGTTTAATTAGAATATTTCAAAGTTACACCTCTCATTCTTCATTCTTTTTTAAATTTAATTATAGTAAAGATGAATTGACCATGCAGAAAGTTATTCCTGGTACATTATTCCTAGGATTGATGAGTATATTTGTAGGCTCATGAAAAGGAATCAGTAGAGAAGAAGAAATTTAAAATGATATTAAAGAAGGACAACTGATTTAAAAAGACATGTTAATTTGAAAGAGAACTCAAATAGTTAGAAAGGTCACTCATTAATTAGGGACACTTTGAAATGGAGAATAGATCAGAAATAACAGAAGGAAGAGAGACTAAAAATTTGAGGAAAGCCATAATCAAGGTAGTTAATATTATTTTTCTCTAATTTGCCAATAACTTAGAAATAAAGAAATCAATGTGGTTAAAGTGATCTATGAGGTTAAAGTTGTGGGTATAAATTTACTAATTTTCATAAACCTGTGCAATGAAGTTCATATGAATAAAGAGACAACTGAATAAGGGTCAACTTACAAGTTCCTGCAGAAACTGTGAGCTTCTGTTAGAGATAGACAATGGCACTATATACCTTACACCAAAGAGCGTATTAGTCTGCAAGCTGAAATGAAGAAATAAGACATTGATGGTTACCCAGATGGAGAACTAAGTGGAGAAAAGACTTCAGTGAGAAAGTGAAGCAATCATTACTTTTAATAATTTATATGGCATAAATATCATTTTTGGTCATCTAAGTAAGCAAGATATTTCAGAGATCTCATGAAGTTTTATTAAATTAAAATGTCTTGTCCTTTACCTAAAAGTACATTAAATTACAGACTATGAAGACATGTATTGTATTCATGATCAAGTAATCAAATAGATGGTTCTGTTTTAGTTATTTTTTATTTTAATGTCCAGTGTGCTAACTACTTTTATTTTCAATATTTCATATATCCCAATACTTATTTCATTATCCATTATCATTTTTCTCAATTTGTATATACTTTAATCATGAAAATATCTTTATGAAATAAAAGTTTCATTCTTTTAATAATAGGGAGCCAAACTATGTCCTTTGAATGGTCTTCACATTTCAAAATAACTACATCCTGAATAAAATCAATATTTGATGTATTCTGGATGCAAAATTGTAAGAAAAACATTCAAAGTATACCCATTGAGCCCACTTAAAAAAAAGTGAGTGGAAAAAAGAAAGTAGTAAGCAAGACACAGACACTAGAGGCATCTGGTTGATGAACTGTGGCAACAGTGTTGATATTAATAAGGCAGCTAATCCTTAGGCCATCTGCAAATTGAGGGGAATGAATAAGGAGTCTCACTATTAGACTAAGGACTTTCAAGGAGGCTTTGATAGCCCTAGGTAGATGGTTCTATTCACTGCAATAAGGATTAACATTTTATAATATTTGATAAAAATAAAAACACATTCATGATTTGGGGAAAGTGTTAATCTGGAAATAGACTGAGGGAAAATTTCTAAACCTGGTAATGGATTTTATAAGAAATTTATAGAGCCCTGGCTGGTGGTACAGTGGATAAGGCACCGGCCTGCGAACCTAAAGGTCGCTGGTTTGATTCCCAGTCAGGGCACATAACCAGGTTGCAAGGTCTCCAACCAAGTCCCTAGCTGGAGGCAGGTGAAAGGCAGCCATACATTGATATCTTTCTCCCTTTCTGCCTCTCTCCCTTCCCCTATCTCTGAAGATAATAGATGAAATCTTTTTTTTAAAAAAAGAAATTTATAGCACAGTCTGTTGTTAATAGGGAAACATTAGTAGCATTTATTTTTAAATAAAAAAAATAATGTCTATTATTATCACTTGTATTTATCATTATCTAGTACTCTGAACAGGAAGGTAGAAAGGAGAAGAAAGTTAAATAAAAGCATAGGGAGTAAAAAGAAAAACAAGCAAACAAAAAAACCTTTTATTCAAAATGACTTTTCCACACACATGTTATTAGAAATAATTGATTTTAGCAAATTGCCTAAATATAAGCAGAGTGGACAATAATACTTTTATGTCTATATAGCATCAAAGGCAGAGAATGCAACTTTTTTAAAGGCAATGTTTTATAGCTATAATAAACTTTAGATATTAAGAGAAAATGTAAAAGGTATAGTCAATAGTTATAATAAATTTATTGAAAAATTAACCAACTTAATTTATACAAAAATATTATAGAATATATAAAATTTGACAAATCAGTGCAATAAATCCAATGTAATTTAAATAAAAATTAAATAGTGCTTTCTCTAGAATTTGGCCCTAAAATTTATATTGAAATGTAATTAAAGCAGCAAGAATAAGAAAACCCTTATAAAGAAAAATAAGGTGGGCAACTAGTCCCAATATCTAGTCATACTTAATTAAAATGGTTGTCTAAGATTGTGGAGGTGATAATTTGCTGTCCTTGTGGCAACAAAAAGGCAAATTTAAAAATACGTGTGTTCTTATATTAGCAACACAATTGGCAATTCTAAATCATATCAGTGATGAATTTCTCTTTTGGTGAGGAGACCAGTACTTCCCATCACCTCCATCTTAGTATCTTAATATTAAGTTAATTATAAAATTAGAATACTTAATTTAGTGTTGGTAAAGTTTTTTAAAAGTGACCAGTGAAATATATAAAGCTCTCAGACATAGACATGTGCATATACTGATACATAAAAGTGATACCATTACAGCACAGCACAAAGCTGGTAGCATGACAGAGCTCCATTTGTGTGCCAGAGGATGTAATGGCATAGCCCAAGTTTTAATTGAGATAAGTATGATGAAAGGTATATTTCCAGAGTGTGGTCAAGTTAAAGAAATCAAACATTTATTGTAAAACCTGCAGGGACCAGCAACATGTCTGAAGGCCAAGAAGAGGGTTAGGGTTACCTGAGTTTCTCCTAGTCACGGTCTTTCAGGAGCTGTGGTCACTGGCTGACAGGAAACCAGCAACAACAAAAACTGCAACCAAAATGCAGAGATGAAGGGAAGGGAGAGAAATCAATACCTTTGTTTTCTCTCACTCTTTTATGTCCTGCCTGTGGTAAGTACCTTTGTTTAAATCCAGGAGAAGCCAGAGGGCAAGGCTCATTAGAGAATGCCTTAGTGTTCTGTCAGCTGCCCACAGTAGAGACCCAAAGAAGGGCTGAGGAATGATCTAGTGAGAAAAGTGTAAAATAACCAGCACACTCAAGCTTCTTATCACCCAACTGCCAATCTAATGTGTTGCTTGGATAAGCTGTCAGCAAAGATTTTCTGTGAAGGTAGTCAATAATTTTTCTGGCCGTCACAAGTATCTACCACAACTACTCACCTCTGCTGTTACAGAATGAAAGCAGACATTCAACCATACTTACTCCTGCAACCTAAATTGCAATACCATCTACTTCTATTGTTCACTATCAAAGGCAGCAGAGGGATTAAAGGTATAGAGGATAAAACATAATTATTAAAAGTAATAATCAGTCATAAGACTTAATTAGCAATTAAGCTTTTATGTCACTCTTTGCCAATATTTTCCACTGTCAGCTTCAGCCTAAGGAATAATAATGCCAAAAATAAGAAAACAATTTTCAATACATTTCAAACCTATTGGTCTTCTCATCAACACCCTGCATAATGCTTTAATGGCAAGAGTGTCCAAAAGCACTCCCACCAGCAATAGTTAGAAGGTGCTTAATCAGAATTAGTAAATTTATTCTAACATCTATGATTCCTGATTCTTAGTATTTCTTCCTTCCTCTGCAAGATGACCAGGAAGCTCACTGACTTAAAGGCTATGCTTCTTAAATTTTACAAGTGTCCAAATCTCGGACATCTTGTTAAAATTCAGACTCTAATTGAATAGATATAATGCGGTCTGAGGTTCAACATAGATAAAGCTCTTTGATCACGCTCTCAGTTGGTTCTCTGACTACACATCAGTCAAAAAGTTGTGGGTTACTATTAAGTCCAGACTTTAATTAGCTGGTCTAGCAGACTATTAACACTAGACCCAAAGCATTGCGTCTCTAAATCCCTAGGGAAGTGAACCAAAAGCATTAGATTTGGCCTGATTTGATTACAAGCATACTTTGTATTCAGTGGTTAAATTCTCTTACAATCCATCTCCATTCTTGTCTCTAAGAAGGTCGCTTATCTGAATCAGAAATACCCTACAACTCCTACAACTTTTTTCTCCTTAAAAAGGCCCAGGACTTTTTCTGCACTATTCTGGCATCTAATCTTAATATGGGATTGAAATGAATACAGAGTAGCAATAGAATAGATTTTTGTTTTGAGACATTCACCCCAGAGAAGGTTTTTGAAAGTTTGATTATTTGAATACCAGAAAAGTTCAGTCTCTTCTAAGAAGAGGGGGCTAGCTTTACTTCCAATGGCCAGCAAATTTCAAAGGAAATTTGGATATCAGAGATCACAACTTCATCTGAACCTCTCCCAATGTTTCCATCCCAAGTCTCAAAAAAATCCCACTTGTATATACACATCCGACTTATCTCAGCATGCAGTCCTTTTTGACTGCCCACTTCAGTGGTTTAGCATCTCCACTATCAACCACCAGGCCCTAGGCTTGATCAGCAGGCTCATCTGCCCTGTCACTTCAGGGACATTCTTTAAGGCCCCACAAAAGCTTTCTGATTCTTTACTTGAGACTTAAGTCCTGATTTGGAAATTCAAGGCTTTCAGATTTATTTTTTAGTATGCTCCTAAGGGCAGTCAGAATCAGGCAGCAAGTTCATCCCAAAACACAATAGTCATCAATTGTCACCACTTATCTGTCACCAATATTGACTAAATGCCATAACCACTTAACTCTCACAGGTTTTCTTTTCCATCTGTATTGCATCCCATGCTCAAACCTATAGCAATTTAAATGATTTTCATTCTACTGTACACTGCAGATTACTAACAAAGTATTCCTTACCAAAATGTTAACCAAGAGCTCATCAAATATCTGAACAATCAAATCTCAAAATCTTATGTTCTTCCTGGGAAAATTTTCCTTTTTTATTTCACAGTGTGGCTATCCTAAAGTTATATTGTAGTGTGACCTCAGTTCATATATATTGAGCCAAACTATTTGATTTTAATATTAATCTAAGTACTGTAAAAGTTAATCACTCTATGGTACAAGCCATTGGTTATATTTTAGTCATCATAGTGGGTTCATAATTTCTCTAATTTGGGTAATCTCACCTAAATACAGAAATTATCTACAATATAGAAAAAGGTCTGTCACAAAAATGTTAAATTAACAATGCTTTATAATAACAATATTGACAATAATAGTGATGTTTAAAAGCTATGCAATATGATTAATTTGAATCCTGTTGGATTTACTTTCAAAAGCTGGATTAGAAATTTATAAACCATTGCATGTGCACCACAAGAATGAACAAATCACTTGCTTAAAATAATATGCAAATAATATGCATAAAATAGACTTTGTATTGTGGAAATGTGAATGCTGTTTTCATTTCCTATATTGTTCACTGTTAGTCTAAAGAGAGAATAACTAAAAGTGACTTTGAACACTCTGGCTAAATTTAATTGGTTTTATTTGGATTAACATTGATATACATTTTTTTCTTTTCTCAGAGTTCTTAGGTTATAGAATTATCAATGAGTTCTTTTTTTTTTCTAAATCTTGTTAAAGTGTTAAATCATTAAGTATGATTTCCTATGTTCATACAAGTTTCAATATACATGTCCATAAGCCATGAAGTTGCAAATGCAGCAGATAATTGTTTCTTTCAAGATAACAAAACTCATAGGTCAATCATCTGTTTAGGTGGGAATTGAAACAACTGTATTACATTATTGGAAGCCAAAACAATTAGTGAAATTATTCTGCAGCATTCACATTATTTCTTATCTTCCAACTCATGTTTGAGTTGCTTTTGGGTAATTAATGTTAAAATAAATAAACTTTTACTGCTTTCCTTGCTAGTAATGGATTTTTACCATGATGGATTGAGCACAACTTGTTAGAAAAATCCAACCATTTTTCACCTTACTGTTATCTGCCTTGAGTGAATCAAAGCTTGGTGAATAGTTAATACAGTTATCTTGTCACTAAAGCTGACTGCTCCAAATAACAATAGATAAAGTCATCAAAGGTTGGACACATTATGTAACTTCTGCTGCAAGGACAAATATCATTGTAGGTACTGAGTGCTGAAGTTGCTTTTTAACTCTGTGAATGCAAAAATGCTAAAGGTCCTGTTGGATTCCTAGTCAGGGCACATGCCTGGGTTGTGGACCAGATCCCCTGTTAGGGGCATGCAAGAGGTAACCAACCACACTTTGATATTTTTCTCCCTTTGTTTCTCCTTTCCCCTCTAAAAATAAAATTTTAAAAATACATTGAAGGCTGAGCCTATCATAAGTGGGAATTTAGTGGAAAATATCTCATGTTTTTATTTTTGCTCTGCTTTATTGTTAGCACCTTATAATTGAAACATAAATTACATTAAAACAAGTATGTGTATATTATAACAGGAAAAAAAGATTTATAGAAAAATACTGACTCATGCATATTCGCTTTTTTCTAGGAGTGTTTCTTATATTTACATTAACATGGAAAACCTAAATTAAGAGATTCATACATAAAAATTAAAATCTTTCAATTCTCAATAAGCAAGATATCCAGGGCTTCCTCAAAGCAGATAACGTGGTTGAAACCACAAAATTTCTTTCCCCAACCCCTCTAATGCACACATACCCACACATGTCTTGCAAAGGCTGTGTGTCTCCACTTTTATGAAATTTAAGCCAGTAGTCATTCCTACCTGACCTTATTAGCAATAAATAATCACAAAACCCTAGCTTAGATTAATATAATATTTTGAAGACTTTGCTGATTACCAGTTTAGAATTAATTGTTCTTATCACTGTTTTCATGGAGCTCAAAATGCTGAACATCTAGTATTGCAGGGTCTGGACTTGCAGGAATGGAGAGCACAGGTTTCCCAAGTGGGAATAATAAGTGGAGTCACTCCTGCTTTGAACCTTGAATCCTAGACCTATATAATTGAATCTACTGGGAAAACGGTATCATTTGGAAGTCTCCCAATTTAATTTATATACTGAAACTAGGAGTATATCAGCCATTTATGCAAAATGTAGATTCAGTGTTTGATGTTTCAGTTATATATCTGAGGATACCATCTCAGGGCTCTATCAGATCAACTATTTCTATTCATGTAGTATATGATACAGAAACAGATCTGATGGTTATGGACCTACTCCCTTATCTCTTTTAAGGTCATGTAGATCCTTGTTTGGACATTAGGTTGAGTGGTGTTCCACAAGGGTCAATTAGGCACTCAGTAAACCCCAATATAGTGATGGTAGTCGAAGTTCTGTGGGCAAGAAGAACAAACCCATACCTGGAATAAATGTTTATCCTTTTGAGAAAAAAAAAAATCCTACTTTTAGGATATTAAGAACCTTATGTAGGCAGTCAATTTGTTGCCACATGCTCAATTTGCTCTTCACAAGCACTAATGTTATACAAGGTCTCAGTGTTGACATCTGTTACAGATGTGTTGGACACCACAGGTGGTTGGTCACTAGCTAGATCATTCTTGATATGTGGTCTTCAATGCTGTTGTGCCTCTACCTCTGCCACCATGGCCATTTAATGTGTGTGTCCATAATGTCATTATTGAAATGCCCACTGAACAGTGATGACAACTAGATAGGTTGTCTTTTTAATTTTTCAGGAGGGCTACTCAATTATTTAGTGGCTCCATAACCAAAATGTGGGTCTGGCTGCCTGCCATTACAAAAGCTAGTACCTGAGAGGCAGATGCTGGTGTAAAGAAAGTGGTTTATTTGCAACCCTGGCTCATAGCACAGTAGATAAGGTGCCAGCCTGAGAACCCAAAGGTTGCTGGTTTGATTCCCAGCCAGGGCACATAACCAGGTTGCAAGCCAGGTCTCCAGCCAGGTCTGTAGCAGGAAGCAGGTGAAAGGCAACCATACATTGATGTTTCTCTCCCTCTCTGCCCCTCTCCCTTCCTCTCTCTCTTGAAATAATAAAATCTTAAAAAAAAAAAAAAAGAAAGAAATTGGTTTATTTGAAGTTGTTGGCCATCTGGAAGATGGGGGACTCATGTCTCAAAGCTTATTTCTTAGGTGTTGGGACTCCATCAAAAACCCCATCTCCACCTATCAGTGGAGGCAGAGGCATTTTTCTGTTTTTGTTTTTGTTTTTAGGACAGAGAGGGGAACAGAACAAAATGATCAATGGAGAGTGTTGCAAAGTTCTCTATGAGCAGATGAGCACAGTCCACTCCAATAAAGCAAGGGATGGTCAACATGCATCATCCTTGTTTAGTCATCCTGGCTTCACATCATCCTGACTTTACGCCACTCTGGATCCATGGCTGCAGGTCAGCAAATATCCTGGAGCTTGGATGCTTGAAGGTCAGGGTCTATATCTTTTGAAGTTAGCTCCTAGGATTCTTATACAAATATATGTTCATCTACAGGGTACATATTAGTCAGAGTCAGTGCTTACAGAAACAATGTTAAAGGAATGGTGGGGTGGGTTACAATTTTCCACTGTTACAATATTCCACTGTTACAGCTCTTCCAAGATTGATGTTTTATGATGGGTATTTGTGATTCAAAGACCTTTGCAGTTTGTGTCCACCTACTTCCTTGTTTTTTTTTTTTTTTTTTTTTTTAATCCTAGCTTCCACCTGAAGTTTTGGTCATTTCAATTTTGTTCATTATGAACCATTGCTAGAAGAAGTCAACCCATCATTGAGTTTTCATCATCATCTACGGTCATTGCTAGGGTGTGAAAATCTGTATTCTGAGGGAGTGCCCCAAATTTATGAACTCTTTCTTAGTTTTATGTTCTGGTGCCCTTGATCACATACCTTCAAAGTCCGGTATCATGGATACTCTCTTGGCTAATGCTGGTTAATCTTTTCAGCTCCCCTGTGATCTAGGTCTTAGTGGTCTAGATCTCATAAGGCAATTATAAAGTTTAGCATATGCCATGCTGGACTTTCCTGTGACAGTACTTTAGTTACTGGCATAGAATCCATGACAAGGGGGAGTACATAGCCTGAGGATAACTCATTTTGCCTTGCAACGGGGAAGTATCTCCACGGTCTTCCTGCAAGGGGATTGTATTTTTCGTATAAATAATAAGGAAAATTTGTATATACTTCTTTCTGAAACAAATGATGTATTGGAAGTAAGAAAAATTTCTCATTCTGCTTGAATTTAGATAAACACGTATTTTACAAATTGCTAATGATTTACAACTGTTCTCTTTTTTGATTGAAGCCAAAGTACTATAGTATTTTTCTCTCATTGTATTATTAGTATTTTTTAAAGATTTTATTTATTATTTTCAGAGATAAGGGAAAGAATAGAGGCAGAGAGGGAGAGAAACATCAACATATGGCTGCCTTTCACCTGTTTACAACTATAGACCTGGCTGGAGACCCAGCTTGCAACCTGGTTATGTGCTCTGGCTGGGAATCCAACCAGCAACCTTTGGATTCACCATCCAGCACCTATCCACTGAGCCAGCCAGGGCTTCATTGTATTATTTTTATATGATTCTACATAGTACCATTTTTAGTGAACTTATATAGGCAATGTTTTTACTTAGTTTACTCATTTAACATTCAAATTGTCATAAGTAGTTACATAACAATTGTAAACTCCCAATTCAGTGATTGCCACAATGCTGAAGAGTTCTATAAAACATAAATGTAATTCTCTTGTTGTTGACCAATAGTTAACAACATCTACTGGCTTACTTACAAATCATTAAGTTAATACCTATCTAAGTAAGAGTCATTAATAGAATTCTGAGGTAAATGCTTCTCATTCTCCATATAAGCTATTTCCTCTCAACTCTACTTATTTTTATGCAACTCTAATATTTCAAAAATTTACTATCAAAACCCAGTTTAAAACACCTGATTACCTTTACAAAAGTTCAGAAAGCAAAAATATTACTTTTAAAAACAATAAATAGGTAGAAAGTTAAACATAATAGAAACTATGATTTTTTTCTAATATGATTCAGTTTTCAAAGATTTATTTATTCACTAGAGTGATATTTTGATGCTTAGCTATTGCCTATAGGTATTTGTTCTGTTAGTATTCCATGTAGAGTCCATTACTTCCATGCTTGGGATACTGAATTATAGTCTTTTTGCTGGTTTGTTTGCCTCAGAGAAAGCAGATTGATTCAGCCTAGTTCAATTTCAGCAAGTTGATAACTTGGCCCTTGCACATAAGTTATCTTGAATCACAGCTGACTGTGTTAGGTGTTATGTCATTCCACATTTCACCGTGCAAAATCCAGATTTAGTTTAATGCTTTCTGACCTTCTGTGCAAGCTGGGTGACTTGAACAATATTAGATGAAAATAATGAGCATTTAGCAAGATCCAGATCTAATTTAGAGTGAAGTGTTGGTACATGAGACCTCTGGCTGCTTCTTCTGAATTTAGTTACTCTGGAAATCAAAATCAACCAAATGAATCATAAAGGTGAAAGGTGATCCAGCAAGGATTGAAATGATAGTGATGCTACCTAATTTTTTACTGCATTTTTCTTTTAACAAAATAAAAATTATGCCTTTAATGATTGATTTAAATACAGAGCATTGAACATTAGCTTTTGTGCTTAACAATCCTAAATTTGTAGGTAGACGGAATTTGATATGAGCATTCAAGTAGAAGTAGTCTAAATTTTGAATAGACTGCTAGGTATTCAAAGATGTATTCCTATGAAACTTAGTTTACACTTCATGGAAAACAACAATAGACTCTGGTTTTGTTCAGGATGATTATATTTTACACATTACATTTTTATTTTTTACAAAAAAATAAAAGTATTTTTACTAGTGAATATTCTAATAGCTGTTGGAAAAATTTCAACAAGAGTTAATCATATGTGCTGAAAAAATATAAAGCAATTTGAAATATATATGTATATAAATTTCTATAATGTGGAGTGGATATTTTTCTGGTTTGCAATATTAAACAATTTTTGCCTGGAAGAGAGGGTAACATCCAATCTTGGTCTTTCCATAGTCAATTTTGCTTCATGAGTAGAGACCCATTCTCCTACTAAACAACTGAGTTCCTGGTGTGGCAAACTCAATGAAAAAAGTCCAGATAATATATTACTCTTGCCATTTTAAGAAGTGTTTTCAATTGTTTCCTTGAATAGCAAATTTTTCCCTTTTTTTCCCCTGATGACACATAACATATGCAACTAAGTAATGTAAGCACAAATAATATATTTACTCAAATTTGTTTTTAATATCTTTGAATTCTATGATTTTCCAATGTACTATCTTCTATTATTTAACATCCTTCACATCAGGCTTAACAAATGCACCTGCAAGGTAAGACAGGCTAAAGGTTATTCACAGTTCCTAGCAGTTGACTAGATAGCACTGTTTCCTCTTTTACTATTCATCAATATGCCAATACTATGAGATACTATAGACTATATAAGCACTGCCTTAGAGCTTTTCTTCTGTACACACAATTTACCTATAGGAAAACACTATTAAATTGAGACTAAACAGACATAATAAAGAGTGCTCTTTGCAGAGATAGCCCTGTCATTCTTCCTTTAACCAGACAAAGAAATGATGGGTTACATGCCAAGTTAGGGACAACAAGCTTGTTAGGAAAATATTTGGTCAGAAAGAAGGCAAGGGTGAGAGAAATACACACAGAGCAGAAAATATAAAGAGAAAAATAAAGAGAGACTGAAATGATTTTCAAGAAGGTATCTAATGGCATGAATTTGTATAATTAAAATCAAATATAGTTATACATTGACTATGGTTATGTATAGTTATATACCACAGTTGTACAGGATTCACAAAAACATATGCTGGGAATAGGTAGAACAATTGTCAGAGATGGCACCGGCTGGGAATAGTTTGCTCTCTTACGGAGGCAAGAGGCTTCACAATATATGGAGCGTTGGGTACAGCCCTCAGGAGTATCTGCCTTAGATTTTTCCATCAGAAACTGTGCAAGCCAGAAACAATGGGAATAAAATATATCAGTGCTGAAGAAAAATTCAAACCAAATCTCATTCTTAGTGAAAATGATTTTCAAAAGTGAAATAATGGCATTTTCAAATATTCATTAAAGGAGTTGAGATAATCTATTGCTAGCAGAATTGTCTTAAAATTTTTCATGGAACTTAGGCACACAGAAAACAAGAGCAGATGGGAAACTGGGTGCAAATTGTTTGATATTTGGATACAGCTCTTATAAAGCAAGTATACTTCTGACTCACCCATATTCCTGGAGTTGACTCCTAACCCTATCTTCCACCTGGTAGACCCTGCACTCAAGTTTATAGCACAATGCCTTGGGGGATTTAAAAATTGCTGCCTCCAACCTTCTGGAAAGACATTCCTATATGTAAGGCAGCCACAAAGCTGTACTCACTTCTCTGTATTTCTCTTGTGCTACATCACGGCCTAGTCATTTTTCACTATCTTATTAAGTCTCTGATGTCTTCAAAGAGACAATATTTTTATTCACACAGAGCAGAGAATTTTTAAGGTCAGGCTATATGGAAACTCTCTGTGCTTTTCACCTAATTTTGCTTTGAACCTAAAACTGTTCTTAAAATATGTCTATTAAAATATTTTTTCAGATTTGCAATTTTACCCAAAAGGGTACTTCAAATTACCCAATATTCCATGATTTAAAATGATTATTTTTTAATTAGTCAGTAAACAATCCAATAAAACTAGAGCTTACAACTGAAAAAAAAAATAACAGCAACATTATTCTCTTCTAATTCATCTTTCTTCTTGATTATAACCTCTATAAATGTTTTCCTGGTTTCTTAGCTGCTAGTGCACAATTGCAGCATTTTTATAATGATAATTATGAAAATATTCTTCAGTGGGGATTCAAGTGAAGTTATATTTTTTTCATTTGTTGCTTGTTTTCTGGAGTTAATAGTCATTACTAAACCCTTTGCACCCTCCACCCACAGTTGAGATCTCTCTCTTAAAATACTTTGTCCTATGATCTGGACTGACATCCAAATAATTTGCTTTATCATTCTTCTTATTGCATTCTCTGACTCCTGATCACATGACTTATTCTTTCTTGATATTTTTTTCTAATTTTAAGCAAAATTTTTCTAAGTTTGTTAAGAGAAAAACTATATATGTAGTAAAGTTTTAAAGATGAAGATTATGTGAAAATGTCTTTAAAAAAAGAGGTAAATAAAAAAGAGCTTGTCCCTAATTGAAATATCAGTTTAGAAAGGTTGGGCCTGATTTCCTTCTAGCCTTTTTTTTTAATTTAATTTTATTGTTGTTATATTACATCCTTCTAGACTTTTGAAGCCAATGTATTCACTGTCTTCTCTCATCTACTTTTGCTGCTGAGAATGCTATTACAATTCTTAGTCACTGACATTTTTAAATGTTCTTCTAATTCTGGATATTTGTTGCTGTAAAAGTTCATAACAATGTAATTTCATATATATGTACATTTTTAAAGTTCATTGACAGGATACTCAGTGATCCATTCCCAACATGCATATTTATATTCATAATTCTTGGAAATGTTTTATTTATTTATTTGATTTATTTCTTTCTGGTTTCTCTGTTCTCAATTCCTAGAATTCTTATTAGTAAATATAGGATCACTCTAGGATTTGGTCTGTACTTTTCCTCATTAATTCCTTTATCCTTTCCTTTAATATTCTAAAAATCACTTAGAATTTAGGACTCAACATCTTTTATCTCTGTCATATATTTAATATCTGATAGATTATTATTTTTTATGTTCTTCATTACATAATCTCATTCTGGTTTATGATCAATATCAATTTATCTGATTACACCATTTGTAATTTTTAAATATTTTAAAATATGTTTATGTTGTCATTCTTTTCTATGTTTCTCACCCTGTTTTTGATCCTCTTCCCCTATATCCTGTGTAGGTATTTATCTTTCATATTAAGTCATTTTTAAAATGGTTTGTGATTTATTAGTGTTTCAAGATCATTTAAAACACAAACACCAAGTAATTCATTCAAGTTTTGTGTACATTGGTGAAATTGATAAAGTGGTTGATGGAGTTTCCAAGGAGCATTCTGATGTTAGAATGCTGATGTTAGAATTGTGCAGATTGTACAAAGAAGACTCCACTTTCCTCTGTGGTAGGTTAGTTTTTTCCTTTGTTTTCTGGTGGCACAGTGGATAAGGCAACAGCCTGCAAACCCAAAGGTCACTGGTTCTATTCCCCAGCCAGGGCACATAACCAGGTTGCAAGCCAGGTCTCCAGCCAGGTCCATGGCTGGAGGCAGGTGAAAAGCAACCATACATTGATGTTTCTCTCCCTCTCTTCCTTTCTCCCTTTCTCTCTGGACATAATAAATAAAATTTTAAAACATTTTTTAAAAGATTGTATTTATTATTTTCAGAGAGAGGGGAAGGGAGAGAGGCAGAGAGGGAGAGAGACATCAATGTATGGTTGCCTTTCATCTGACTCCAGTTATAGGCCTGGCTGGAGACCTGGCTTGCAATCTGGTTATATGCCCTGGCTGGGAATTGAACCAGCGACCTTTGGGTTTGCAGGCTAGTTAGTGCCTATCCACTGTGCTATCAGCCAGAGCTTTTAAATAACTTCTTTAGAAAAAATATTATACCTCAATAAAGCTGGAGGGAGTGGGGTATGTTCAATGGGATGTGATTATGTGAGGGCAATTATTAAAAGAAGAAATTAAATAAATTGAATTATTTATAGATAATAAAAAAGGATTATAAGAGAAATATATTACATAGAAAAAAAGAATACCTTATCACTATTTCTATTAGTGTGTGAAATAGACTTTCCTTGGAAATAATAATATCCAAATAATTCTACATTTTTCATCATAGAGAAGGTTATGAGTTTAACCAAATATATTCTAAATCCATGAGCATACCTACTTTGGAGTTTTGTTAGAACTTTACATTTGGTTTAAACTTTTATGCTATGCAAGAGGAAATGGTTTGGTTTGATAAAACCATAAGCTAATAAGATTTGCAAAATGATGGATAGTTTTTTTTGCCCCAGCTAGAAACTAGAGTTCTCCTCATAATTAAACTTATATTGAATAAAAATACAATTTCAATGATTTCAACATGCCATTCTTTCTAAAAGCAAACTTCATTTATTATATGTCAAAAACCACTGTAAATGTGTGACATTAGGAGTGCAGCTCTTCCATGAATGATTCATTGTTTAGTATATTAACTTGTGAAAAGGAAAATTAGAGTCATAATTCTTCTATATCTAACTTGAAACTTATTTTTATATAAGGAAAAGAAAAATGATTCTTTTTATATTCCACATATCTTAAATATAAGAATGATTTACAGTTGAATAAAATAAATATTAGATCCTGGATGGCAGCACAGTGGATAGGGTACCAGCCTGCAAACCCAAAGGTCGCTGGTTCAATTCCCCAGCCAGGGCACATAACCAGGTTGCAAGCCAGGTCTCCAACCAGATCTGAAACTGGAGGCAGGTGACGGCAACCATACATTGATGTCTCTCTTCCTCTCTGCCTCTCTCCCTTCCTTTCTCTCTGTAAATAATAAATAAAATATTAAAAAATATATTTAAAAATAAAAATAAATAAATATTAAAGTATAAAAAGTGCTTAAAATTAATTTCTAGTTTTCTTTGCCCCAAAACATATTTTAAAGACTTCAAGTTAAAAAATCATCCAACCCAAAGGTCGCAGGTTTGATTCCCCAGCCAGGGCACATAACCAGGTTGCAAACCAGGTCTCCAGTCAGCTCTGTGGCTGGAGGCAGGTGAAATGAAACCATACATTGACGTCTCTCTCCCTCTCTGCCTCTCTCCCTTCCCCTCTTTCTAAAAAATAATGAAATAAAATCTTTAAAAAAACAAAAAAACAAAAAATAAATAAATAAATAAATAAATAAATAATAAAAATAAAAAATCATCCAATAACTTTATTGCAAGCAGACATTTTATACAATTATTGACTTGGAAGTGAGCAGTTTAAGAGTAATTAAATTAAGAGTTAATATTAAACTGAACTTTTGCATTCATTAAAATCTAGCATGTGGGTTTTTTTGTAATTTTAAAATGAAACAGAATTTGTAATTTATGGCATAGTCTATGATTCCACCAATCTTCTTCACTTAATAGCTTATATCAACCACCCAAAACTGTTGCCCCTTTCTCAGAAAAGCTCATACTGTTATTTTTTCATTTTTTTATATTTCAAATGATTTATTCCAAGATTAATATTCCAAAGTGAATTCCTACTTTACAAAGATAGAAGTGTAAAGCCTTTGAAATAGTTTCAAATTTGCCTATGATTTAGACCCTACCTAATTTTCCAAATTCATATTCAACCAATTTTACAGGTTTATGCAATCTAAATTTTAGAACCTAATGGATTTTTGTGAACAGAACACAAAGTGTATCTCTTCTATATATTGTCACAATGCACAGGTGATATACCCTTTAAATATGTAATGAGTGTCCCTAACTGGAGTGGCTCAGTTGATTGGAGCATGGTCCAGTATGCCAAAAGTTTGAGGGTTTGATACCCAGTTAGGGTACATGACTGGATTGCAGGCTGGTCTCCATCAGGGGACATGCAAGAGGCAAACCCATTAATGTTTCTCCAAATGTTGATGTTTCTATCCCGCTTGTTCTCACTCTTCTCCTCTCTAAAATTAAATAAAATCTTTAAATATTTAATGAGTGAATGAAAGACTGAATGAAATTTGGCACCCTAATCATCCCTTTTGTAAGATGTCTGCTGATTTATTATTCCCTGACCTAACTTCTGTTCCAAAGAAATCTTGAATTGATACCAATGCAGTACTTAAAACATTCTTAAGGCAATTGTGTATGGATTTATCACTACCCACCTCCAAACTATACTATACTATAAATAGATGCCATCTCCTACATGTCTTTTAATTTCTTACCTTGTGGGTGCTAATAGTCTCAGTTATTTACTGCTGAATAGCAAAAAATCTCCAAAATTTAGTACCTTAAAAACTTTCCATAATTTAGTGCCCAAAACAGCAGTTAGTTTAGTTTCTCCTGTAATCAGGAATTCGGGAAGGACTTGACAAGGATGAATTTTCTCTGCTCCCATTGAGACTAAGGGATTATTATCACTTATATGCCTGACCTTACAGCTAGAATGACTGCAATGCTGAGATCTTGCTGTACTCATAGTCCATCACCTTTCAAAACCTCTCCTCTTGTGCCTTTGTCTCCTTCTGTTCTTCAGGGCACTTAATTCCATCCAGCTTCCTTAGTACAGCAGTCTAGGTTTCCGTGTGTGGTCGCTAAGGCTTCCTAAGAAGGTGAGAAAAGAATTTGCAAAACAACTTAATAACTAGTCTCTGATGTCATTTCTGTCTCATTTTATACCTCAAAACAAATCACAGAACCAACCCATATTCAGTGTAAGAGAAATGGACTCCACCTGTTGATGAGAGGAGTAGCAATTTCCATTGCAGAAGAGAGAAATTGTGGCATCTCTCTTGAAAAACAGACTTCCACAGGTACATAGTGCTTGATAATTATATTGCTGACTAGTCGGTATTTCTCATCTGAAAAAGAAAATGAGATGATTGATTTCTAAGACACATTTCTGCTCTAATATATTGGATAAGCTCTTTGGAACATACATATGTTTAATAAGTAGGAAATATGATTTTTAACTTATCTTTTCTAGTGAAGCTCTGATCTTCTTTTCTAGGAAGGCTAACAAATAACCAAGACAATAAAAAAAAAAAAATGATAGAGTATCACTCTTGCTTACTTCTAAATTAAAATTAAAATTAAACATTTTAGCCCTGGCTGGTGGCACAGTGTATAAGGCACCGATCTGCAGACCCAAAAGTCACTGGTTCGATTCCCAACCGGGGCACATAACAAGGTTGCAAGCCAGGTCTCCAACCAGATCCATAGCTGGAGGCAGGTGAAACGCAACCATACATTGATGTCTGTCTCCCTCTCTGCCTCTCTCCCTTCGCCGCTCTCTAAAAATAATAAAATAAAATATTCAAAAAAAAGAAACATGAAGAAAGTAAACATTTTAAATTTCTAAACATTTCTTTAAAATTATTCTATCACCATCACATTAACTCAGTAAGACTGGTTTCTCTACTATGAAAATTGTTATTGATATCATTAAGAATTATGTTTTCAATCTAACTAACCTACGTTAGATAAAGTAATAAGCAAGATGAAGCACGTAATTTGTTACAGTAAAGACTTTTAATATTGATATATTCATTTTTAAAAGTATGCATAAAGATGTTTTAAATAATTATTTAATTTATAAATGTTATTTGCTTATGACAATAAGTTGTGATGTGACAGTAAAAACATTTGGAGGGATATTCTTGAAGTTATTGATAAATTTGAGCTTTTTTTGCATATACTTTTACATTTAATTCTTCAGGTAATTTATTTTTAGTGCATTAAAAGTATGCTTGTGTTACAAATCTGCAAATTGTTTTCTCTACCCAAGTTAATGTGAGCCACTTAATGTTGGAATACTTTAAGCTAAGAAAAAGACACAAATATTAAGGTTGATAAACTACTCTTGGTTGTTTACTTCTTCCTCAAAATGTTTTAATTATTTTACGAACAGTATCTTGTAAGAGGAGAAAAAATGATGGACTTCTAATCTCACCTATCTTAATAATGATTTGTATGTCTGCCTCACTCAATTAAGAAATGCATCAATCCATACACCACAGTTCACAAATAAGTAGAAAGTTGGGTATAATTTAGAAGTAATTACTCCATAAAGAAATGCCACCTAAATTAGTATTTAAGTTTCATATCTTTTCTTATCATTAACACAATCTTTTAGGCTGTATTTCAAATAATTATTTTGCACATTTTATAGTGAATGAGTGGTTTTAAATTTTATAGACCCCTGCTTCTGGTGACTTTAACATCTTCTTTTTTTAATATGTGCTTTTTGGAAGAAGCAAATTTCAGTGAAGTCAGATAGCAATTGAGTTACTTGACAGAATTTAAAGCCCAAGATTTTAGGATTGATATATAAACCTTAGCTAACAGAACTATTTACTAGCAGATTAGAGATCTAAAAAAGATTGGAAATTTATTCCATTAATCTGAAGAAATCTTCACTTGCAAACTATCCTGCTGTTTTGTTTGTCAGTATTAATTCATAAAGAACACAACTCAGTGTGTCCAACTGAAAGTAAATTGCAGAACTACATTTTCCCCCTTCTGTTCTTCTTTATGTATTGTATCTACTGCTCTCTTATTTAGCTAAATTCTATCCTTGTTTTTGTTTGCAAGTGGAGGATATATATATATATATATATATATATATATGCACGATATTATATATATTATAGGATCACATATATATATAATCTTATAATCTATTTTGGATTTTATTATGATAAACTCAGTAGTTATATTGAGGCATTTTTAAGTCACTAGACTAATGTGCAATTCTAAAGGAAAATATTAACTATAGGCATTTGTTAGAGTTGGCAAGATAAAGGAAAATGTATCAATTCTAAATAAAAATGGTATGAAAATATTCTTATAATCATGAATGCATTCAACTGAAAAAAATATACCTTTTGGGAGTATAGTTCCATTGTTCCATTTCTATTGTTACACAGCTTGACAACAAAAGTGTTCTTATTTTTTTAATAGACATCCTTTTAAAGAAAAGTTTTAAGTTCACAGAAATAATGGGCAGAAGATACAGTACTTTTCTGTATACTTCCTGGCTCCATATATGCATTGCATTCCCCAACATCAGCATCCCACACTACGGTGGTACATTTGTTAGAATCAATTAACCCACACCAACACATCATCATCACCCTAAGTCCACAGTTGACACTAGGATTTACTCTTGGTGGTGTACATTCACTAGCTTTGGAAAAAATGTATAACAATATGTGTCCATTATTATAGAATCATACAGTGTAGTTTCACTCCCCTTATACCTTCTGTGCTCTGCTTATTCATCCTTCTCTTTTCCCAACCCTGGCAACTAGGGTTCTTTTTACTGCCTTAATAGTTTTGCTTTATCCAGAATTTTATATCATTAGAATCACATAATACATTGTCTTATCTTATGACTTGATAGTTTATTTCCTTTTAGCACTGAATGATATTCTATTATTTGGATATACCACAGTTATGTATGCATTCACCAACATTTTGTTGCATTTTGGTTGCTTCCATGTTTTGGAAATTATGAATGAAGCTCCTATAAATTTCTGTAAGCAAATTTTTGTATGGACTTAAGTTTCAACTTGTCTAGGTTGTTACCAAAAAGCATGATCTCTATATGATTTGGTAAGGTATATATTTAGTTTTTTAAAGAAAGCATCATACTGCCTTCCAAAATAGCTGTACCATTTTGCAACAGCAATTGAAGGAAAATTTTTGTTGCTTTCCTTCCTGCCATGATTTTGAATTGTCAGTGTTCTAGATTTTGGCCATTGTAATAAATGTGTAATGGTATCTCAGCTGTTTAAAGCTGCATTTTCCTGGTAACATAAAGTGGAATAACTTTTTATGTGGTTATGCTCATTTGCCACCTCTATATTTTCTTTGATGAGTTATGTATTAAGAACTTTGGTTCATTTATTAAAAAGGGTTGTTTGTGTTCTTATTGTTGAACTTTAAGAGTCCTTTTTATATTTTGGAACACAGGCCTTAATATACTTCTTTTACAAATTTTATTATTATGTGTTCATATCAGGCCCTAGAGTTTTCTCTTACAGCACTTACTACAATTGTCATTTTACATGAATTAACAGAAGTCTTTGATATCTTTTCCATTTCACACAGGGCTCCTTCAAAGCCACAACCATGTATCCATCTTTTTTTTTTTTTTTTTTTTTTAAGATTTTATTTATAACTTTTTAGAGAGAAGGGAAGGGAGAGATTCAGAGAGGGAGAGAGACTTCAATTTATGGTTGCCTTTCACCTCCAGCTAAGGATCTGGATGGAGACCTGGCTTGCAGCTTGGTTATGTGCCCTGGCTGGGGAATCGAACCAGTAACCTTTGGGTCCGCAGGCCAGTGCCTTATCCACTGTGTCACGAGCCAGGGCCACTGTGTCACCAGCCAAGGCCTCCATCTTTTTTTTTTTTTTTTGTACTGTTAGGTTATTATTGCCTGTAGTACTGTCTTGAATAGAGTAAATGCTCAATAGCTTTATTGAATAAATAGTTTAGGTCTCTGGTACTTTCTTGGAGGGTCATTGCAGAAGTACCATATTTAACTGGTAAAGAAAGTGAGCTTTGTAAGATTCTGTGATATGTGTTCAAACTTGTTCTTTGTTGTAATAGTATGGCAAGTGCAAGGCAAGAATTACAATCTCATTTGATAGATAACAAAACTGATACTTATTGATTGACTTGTCCAATGAAACACCAGTCCTAAGTAGAATATTATGTATTTAAAACTGTGATTTCATGTAAATAGAACTTCGCCTTCTTTATTCCATGTTAGAGTTCTATATTCATAAAACCTCTCCACTCAATGACAGAAAATGAAAGTAATTTTTAGAAACTATCACAAATCTTTCATTAATATTATTTTAAAGTTGATTTTTCCATAATATTGCCTCTTTATCACATGATTTAACAACCACAGATTAGATAAAATTGACATTAAAACAAGCATTATCTGGAAATAAAAATAATTATTCCCAAAATGTTAACTTAATTTTCTTCCATCAAATAACATCCCATACCTCCAGTATACACATCTTATGATATGACACTGAGTTGAGAGATATAGTTTTAAATCTTATTAGCATAGTGGTATATGTTATTCACTTTTAATGAATAGACTAAAATATTTTTTCAGCTTTACAAAACAAAACAATTGAGCAGAGAGTACCCAAGTTCTCCTTTATGCAATTTTGCTACCCACTTCACACAATTTTTATATTTTTAATGGTTTGCATTAGTATGTTACATTTGAAAAACTGAAGAATGGATAATAATATTCTAATATTAACTAAATTTCATAATTTGTACTAGGGTTTACTCTTTGGGTTGCACAGATATATTGGTTGAAAAGTGCATCATGTCAAATACTCACCCATTATAGCATTATCCCTACAAATCCCCTCTATTCCACCTACATATTCCCTCCTTTTCTCAAATTCCTGGCAAACCCTGACCTTACTGTCTTTAGTTTTACTTCCTCTAGAACACAATATATCTGAATCATGCAACCTTTTCAGAAGGGCTTATTTTCTTAAGTAATGTATATTTAAGATTCTTTTATATATATTTTAATGGCTGGATAGGTCATCATTTTTATTATTAAATAATATTATGTTGTATGAATATACAACAGTTTATTTATTAGCTGAACTCTCAAGAGAAACACTAAAATCCAGAAGGGAAAGGCAAAGAATATTCCAAGTAATGAAAAGCATAGGTCTGAAACCAAAACTAGTCTAGCCAGTAAGGCTCTCATTAAAATGGAAGGTGAAATAAGGAATTTTTCAGACAAAGAAAAAGAAAGAATACATTTTTACCAGAACAGCAGTGCAAGAGATGCTAAAGGTACTTCTTTAAGAACATGAAGAGAAGGCCCTGGCTGGTAGCACAGCGGATAAGGCGCCGGTCTGCAAACCCAAAGGTTGCAGTTTTGATTCCCTAACCAGGGCACATAACCAGGTTGCAAGCCAGGTCTCCAGTCAGGTTTGTGGCTGGAGGCAGGTGAAAAGCAACCATACATTGATATCTGTCTCCCTCTCTGCCTCTCTCTCTTCCCCTCTTTCTAAAAATATAAATAAAATCTTTAAAAAAAAAAAAAAAACATGAAGAGAGGGGAGGGTACAGGTACAAAGAGAAACATGGCAATGAATAAGTACCTATTAATAATAATCTTAAATGTAAATAGATAAAGTCCCCCAATCAAAAGACATGGGGTAGCTGAATGGATAAGAAAACATAATCCAAATATTTGCTGGTTACAAGAGACCTGCCTAAGAGAAAAAGATCTACACAAACTGAAAGTAAAGGGATGGAAGATTTTCCAAGTAAACATACATTTAAAAATACTTATATTAGATAAAATGAATTTTAAAACAAAGGAAGGTCATGAGAAGAGACAAAAAAGGACAGTACATATATGTAAGGGACTAATCTATCAAGAAGATATAAACTTGTAAACATATATGTGCCAAACATAGGAGCACCCAAATATATAAGGAAAATCTTGGAAGACATTCAGAAAGGTATCAACAGCAACACACACATAGTAGGGGTTTTTAACACCCCATTGCCCACAAAGGAAAGATGTTCCAAACAAAGTATCAATAAGGATATTGTTGTATTGAACAACACTCTAAATCAAGTGGGCTTAATTGATAAATACAGAGCCATTTACTTCAAAGAAATACAATATACATACTTTCCAAAAGCAGATGGAACATTTTCTTTTCATTATATTAATTATATACAATTACATTTATCCCAATTTTCCCCCAATGCTTTCCTCTGCCCCGCCTACCCCATACCCACTTCCATAGGCAATCTCCACCCATTATTCATGTCTGTGGGTTTATTCTAAATCCTTGACTGAATTCCTTCCTTTTTTTCCCCTCTTTCTCCCCCCTGCCCCCTCCACTATGGTCCCTGTCAGTCTGTTCCTTATTTCCATGTCTCTGGTTCTATTTTATTCATTTGTTTGTTTTGTTCATTAGTTTCCTGTATTAGGTGATATTATATGGTAGTTGCCTTTCACTGCCTGGCTTATTTCATTAAGCATAATATTTCCCAGTTCCATCCATGTTATCACAGAAGGTAGCAGTTCCTCCTCTCTTTTTTTCTGCTGTAAAGTATTCCATTACATAGATGTACCACCATTTTTTTGATTCATTCATTCATTGATGGGCACTTAGACTGTTCCCAGCACTGGCTATTGTTAAGTAGTGCTGTTATAAACATAGGGGTGCATAAGTTCTTCTGAATTGGTGTACTTCTGCTATAAACATAGGGGTGCATAAGTTCTTCTGAATTGGTGTACATGAGAGACCAAAGATAGACCAATGAATGTAAGACACAAAATAAGCCTCAACAAATTGAAGAAGACTGAAATCATATGAAGCTTCTTTTTGGACCAAAATAACTTGAAACTAAAATCCAACATCAAGGAAAAAGCTAAAAAAACATTCAAAATCATGGAGACTGAATAACATACCATTAAATTAAAAATGGGTTAACAAGTAGATCAATGAAGAAGTTAAAAAGCTTATAGAAACAAATGAAAATGAACACATAGTAGCCCAAAACCTATGGAACAAAACAAAGGTAATCCTGAGAGAGAGGTTCATAGCAATACCTGTCTGCCTAAAAAAAAATCTAATAAAAACAAACAGAATAAAACCTAGATCTACGTTTATAAGAAGTAAAGTAACAACAACAAACAAAGCCCAGAATAAGTGGAAATAAGGAAATAATCAAGATCAGAGAAGAATTAAATGACATAGAGACTAAAAGTACAATTCAAAAGATTAATAAATCCAGTAGCTGAGGCCCTGGCTGGTAGCACAGTGGATAAGGCACCAGCCTGCGAACACAAAGGTCGCAGGTTCGATCCCCCAGCCAGGGCACATAACAAGGTTGCAAACCAGGTCTCCAGTCAGGTCTGTGGCTGGAGGCAGGTGAAAAGCAACCATACATTGATGTCCCTCTCCCTCTCTGCCTCCCTCCCTTCCCCTCTTTCTAAAAATAATTAAATAAAATCTTTAAAAAAAAAAAAAATCCAGTAGCTTATTCTTTGAGATAATAGACAACATAAACAAGCCTTTAACCAGACTTACCAAGAAAATAAGAGAGAAGACCAAAATAAATAAAATCAGAAATGAAAAAGGAAAAATCGCAGTGGATACTGTAGAAATAAAAAAGATGGTTAAAAATTACTATGACCAGATTCCTAGCCAGGGCAACATAACCAGGTTGCAAGCCAGGTCTCCAGCCAGGTCCGTAGCTGGAGGCAGGTGAAAGGCAACCATACATTGATGATTCTCTCCCTCTCTGCCTCTCTCCCTCCCCCTCTCTCTAAACATAATAAATAAAATCTTTAAAAAAATTACTATGAACAATTATTTGACAAGAAATTTGGTAACCTAGGTGAAATGGATATATTTCTAGAAATATATAATCTTTCAAAACGGAATCAAGAAGAAGCAGAAGGCCTGGATAGACTGATAACAACTAGTGAACTTGAAGAAGAAATCAAAAAGCTCCTAGCACATAAAAGCTCTGGATTGGACTGCTTCACAGGTAAATTTTATCAAACATTTAGGGAAGAAGTAACTCCTAGCCTTCTAAATCTGTTACAAGAAATTCAAGAATTTTGGGAAGACTCCCAAAGCCCTTTTATGAGGCCAGTATTATTCTAATTCCAAAATCAAGTAAGGACACCAAGAAAGAAAATTACAGGTCAATGTTGCTGATAAACATTTGAGTAGATGTTAAAATCCTCAACAAAATATTGACAAAACATATCCAGTACTGCATTAAAAATATTATAAAGCCCTGGCTGGTGGCATAGTGGATAAGGTGCCGGCCTGCGAACCCAAAGGTTGCTGATTCGACTCCCAACCAGGGCACATAACCAGGTTGCAAACCAGGTTGCAAGCCAGGTCTGTAGCTGGAGGCAGGTGAAAGGCAACCATACATTGATGTTTCTCTCCCTCTCTGCCTCTCTTCCTTCCCTCTCTCTAAAAATAATAAATAAAATAGTTTTTTTAAAAAATTAAAAAAGAATATTATAGACCATGATCAAGAGGAATTAATCCCTAGGATGCAAGGATGGTATAATATTCACAGGTCAATAAATGTAATACACTGCAGTGAAATACAAAAATCACATAATCATATCAATAGACGCTTAAAAAGTATTTGATAAAGTATATCACCCATTCATGATAAAAATTAAAACAACAATGAAATTTCACCTCATACCAGTCAGAATGGCTAGCATTAGTAAATTAGTGCTGGGGAACATGTGGAGGAAAGGGAACCCTCATGTACTGTTGGTGGGAATGCAGACTGGTGCAGCCACTATGGAAAACAGTATAAAATTTCTTCAGAAAAACTAAAATGAAACTGTCTTTTGATCCAGCAATTACACTACTGGTATGCCCAAAGAATACTGACACATCCATAAAAAAAAAAAAAAAAATAACAACAACAAAAAAAAAAACCTGCATCCCTATGTTAATAGCAGTGTTATTTACAACATCCAAGTGCTAGAAACAGCCTAAGTGTCCATCAGTAATCAAGTGAATCAAAAAACTGTGGTACATTTACATAGTGGAATACTATGCAGCAGAAAGAAAGAAGGAACTCCTGCCTTTCATGACAGCATGAATGGAACTGGAGGGTATTTTGCTTAGTGAAATAAACCAGGGGGCAAAACACAAATACCATATGATCTTACCTATGAAAGGAATCTAATGAACAAAACAAACAAATCAGCAAAATAGAACCAGAGGCACGGAAACAAGGAACAGACTCACGGTGATTGGAAGGGAGTAGGAAAGAGGATCAGCAGGGAAAGAAAGGGATGGGTCTAGTCAAGGAACAGGTATAAATGACCCATGGGCATGGACAACATGGTGTGGATTGACTATGGGAGTGGGGTAGGGCAAGGGAGAAAAATGTGGGAAAATTAGGATTACTGTAATAGAATAGCAATTAAAAAGCAAAATAATAAAAAAGAATGTAAGAGTAAGTTGTATTTATTTATTTGTTAAAAATTGTATTCATTATTTTTAGAGAAAAGGGCAGGGAGGGAGGCAAAGAGGGAGAGAGACATTAGTATATGGTTGCCTTTCACCTGCCTCCAGTTACGGACATGGCTGAAGACCTGGCTTGGCAACCTGGTTATGTGCCCTGACTGGGAATTGAACGAACAACCTTTGGGTTCTCAGGCTGGCATCTATCGACTGTGCTACTAACCAGGGCCTCAAGTTTTATTTTTAATGTGGAAACATTTGATTCATTATTTCATCACTTGGAGCACTTTTATTTGCCCAGCTTTCTGCAATCCTTTTATATCAGTTTCAGTTACACAGATATACTGCTGCTCAGCAATTGACAAAAACAAAACAAACAAAAACTGTCAGTTTAGTATTTCTATTCCTGCTGCCAGTTCATTAAAGATTAATTTCACTATGCATACTATCATACCTCCTGGAGCTCAGGAGAGGTATATTTGAAGGGTGCCTGTAATTATGCCACTCAGTTCCAAGTTATTCTCCAGAAGTTATGGAAGTCCCTTTGTTATTATTGATAAAAGAATTTGACAGCTTTATAAATCAAAAACACCACAGATAAGTAAAAATGTTTTTCAAATCCATCAGACAGAATTTGACTTTTTCAGCATTTGGGGATACAGAAATCTGTTTCTCATTCATAATTTCCTTTTGTTATTCATATATTATTCATATTGTTTGTGATTATCTTATGTCTTATTTTTTATGGTACTGGAGTTTAGGAAAATATATTTATTTAATAAAATAATAAACATTAGAGGGCATAATTTATTGTAACATTGTTTTTCCTGTTAATCTCCTTGCACATGTCCCCATGAAAAAATACTCCTTTAGTTTTAGTGTATTTTAGAAAATAAAGATGAACAAGGGAGATGCTCCATATATAAAGATAACATTTTAAACAATACACTTTATGATTTAAATATTTTATTATGATTTAAGTTTATTTTAAAATTTTTATTGAATTTATTAGGGTGGACATTGGTTAATTAAGTTATATAGATTTCAAGTGTTCAATTCTAGAATATATCATTTGTATATTATATTATTTGTTCACCATCCAAAATCAAGTACCTTTACATGATCATTTATTCCCCCTGTATCCTCTTCTACCTCCTCTCATTGGCCTTTCCCTCTGTTAATCTCCATATTGTGGTCTGTTTCTAAGACTTTTCTTAACCCTTGTACTTTTCACCCAGACCTCCACCACTCCTCTTTTCTGAAGGCTGTCAGCCTTCTGTATCTATGGGTCTGTTTCTGTTATGTTCGTTTGTTTATTTAATTCATTAGATTTCACAAATAAGTGAAGGCAAATGGTGTTTGCCTTTCTTTGACTGGCCTATTTCACTTAGCATGATGCTCTCCAGGTCCACCTATGTGGTCACAGAAGGTAAGATTTCCTTCTTTGTTTAATCACCAAGTAGTATTTCACTATGAAAATACACATTTTAAACAGCAAATATATTAAAAACATGTTTGCTATTATTTCATCTTGACACTCAAATGCAAATTAGTAAATGTCAGGTTTAATTTGGTCATTTTGTAATAAAATATATAATGATTATCTCTTTTTGATCAGAAAAAGACACACTTTATATTTATGCTTAGTTTTTCATCCATTGATCTAACATATCTCAGGAAGACAAACAATTATTTTGATTTATTGAGCTTTCCGTCCTAAGTAAGATAAATGAATTGATTTAATATTTACTTTATTATTTCTTTCACTTAATCTCAGGAGAAAAGTGACTAACTGGAGAAAAATGTTCCAGTTTGATACATTAACATTGAGAAAGAAAATGACTGTGTAGAATTGAAAGAAAGGGAATATTATCACAGCTCTTGGCTACACACTGGTGCCCCTTCCCTTACAAAGTTTGTTACATTTTATCCTGAGAATAATACACTGAACTGCCTCACAGCTTTCCTTGCTCTCCCTATGGTAGAAACAAGATTATGCCATGCACATAAGCTCTGGTCCATCTAGAGACATTGATTTTAAATGCATATTTAACCGCATCCTTCCCAAGGGAGAGGGTGTTGGGAACTATAAGTGTGCTGCCTTGGGATAAAAGTGAGTGAATGGGAGGGCCAGGGGGCAATTCTCATCGCAAAATACCCAAATTGGACTTTTTGGGTTTATTTGCTTGCCTGTATGAAATGTACTTGATGGAGTGAACCCATGTAAGAGGAGTAGCAAAGAATAAAATAAGCTATCTGTAAATGACGTGAGTCAATTCACGAGCTATTCCTGAGAATGACACTTAAATGGTATGCACCAAGGTGCTGGAAGTTCATTTCAACACAGTAACAGACTGACGAAGAACAGGTGCCCTAGAGCCAAGTTACATTAGTCCTCACCACTCTTAAGTGTTTGATTGGAGTGTAGTGAAAATTAAGTGGATTAGTTCATGTTTAGCATAGCTACTGGCACATAATAAGTACTTAAAATACATAGTTATTATTCTCTTGTTAAATAATTGTATGACATTATTTGTTTTTATTACCTTTCCCTTAAATTTTTCTGAGAATTATAATAAAGTTCATGAAATTAATAGTAATATTGAATCCTTTCTATTTTCCACACTGAAGTCTGGGTGCAGGAATAAATCTGTGAGGATTGGTTAGGGGACCTAGGCTGACTGTTGCTGGGACCAAGGTCATCAAGGTGACGTCTAAAGATGTTTGCAAGAACACCAAACACTACAGATCCAAAGTAGCAGAATGTAGTAGAACAATGCATCATAATTATGACAAGAGAGTTGTTTGCCCTAAATTTTAAAGTCCAAGGACAATTTTTAGGCACTGAGTTTGGGTCTTTGTGTAAAGCCCAAAGTACAGGACAAGATAAAGTTGATATTTAAATGGCCTGCAAGATAGGAGCTGCTTGGTGCCGTTAAGCACTTACTCTCCTTATACTCTGTTCTGTTCATAAACATTCCAGCTCTATGAATAATAAAGGGCAGAGGCTTTTGTCAGCACTCCATGATCTTTCTGGTGATAGAGGGGTTCAGGTAAAGGTGTTGAGTCTTTGAGTGCTAAAGCTTGTCAAAGACACATCAGAATGTAATAGCTACAAGACTAATTGAATGGCTGATTTTGGCATCTAACAAGGAGCGTTCTCCTTGTAGGATGTGCAAGTTTGTGAGTTGCTCAATTAAAAATATGATTTTTGCTTGAGCTCTTCTTGTACATTTTATTTTCAGAAATGGCAACATCAAAATATTATACTTCTCACTCCCTAATATACTTTGTCCATCTCCCTGATGCTAAAGTAATTAGCATCTTAGTTTAACATCATTTTAAAAAATTAGCTCAATGCCATTCAGTGTTTATAAGCTATTGATCTTTCAAGGAAAAGTCAGTAATATATTACTTAAAACTAATTCTCTTGAGTTTTTTCTGGGTGTGCAAAATATCCTTTCAATATAATGGGATTGGCTAAAATATTCTGAGATGGGAATTTTAAAATGTGGTAAATATTATATGCAAACTTAATTTTACATAAGGAAAATAAATTTATGAAACGTAAATATATAGAGATTGAAAAAAGAAAATGTGAGAAAGTAAAATGTAATTATAAAAAGGAAATTATGATGTACTATAGTGCTTTCCTTCATTTTGAATCATACTAAGAATTTGATCAGTCTGTCTAAAAGAAACTGGTATGTTGTGCTGAAAGGTATTTTTGGTATTGCTAAAGTTAATGCATATTTGTTTTTTGGGCTGTTTATAATGGTTCTCACAATCCCACCCTGCTGTAGTCTATGCTGTTGGTCATAAAAAGCAATTCCCAGAAGCCTTATGATTTCCCACTTTCCTTTTTCATTTTGTTATCAACTCTGTATTACTCAAATTGAGGTCCTGCCTATACCTTACATTCTTATTTCTATTCAACTTGTCAAAGTGTTAATATTATTTCTGATCTTTATCTTTTTACTTTCAGTTTCTGAACATAACAATCAATACCACATGCCTGCTGCTATCTCTCTTTAAAATATCTGTCAAAGAACTGAGGGTGACATATGTACAAAAGTCTATTATCATTATCATGAATGGTATCTGCCAGACACTGACCCAACCATTATGTGTATACACACATGAATATATTATATAATAATTAAACTTATTATATAAAATAAATTTTACTTTTATTCTAAATTTACAATGAAGATGTTGAGGCCACAGAGAGATTAAAGAGTTTGACCAGGGTATTTCAGCTTTCTTATCATGATTGGAAATATATTCAGTGGGTCCATCTATTAGAAAAATTGATGGAAAATGCTGTCTCATCATGACAGATGTGCTGTTTATTCAACAAGTATTTAGTAAGAATTTTGCCTTAATTATATTTGAGTTCATAAAAATTAATTAGATTATATTCTACTTCCTTTCTAAACTAAAATGTGATAATTGGCAATCGGTGGAATCTAAAAGGGAAAAATAGCACAACTGGATTCAAAGAGAAAGGAATTCTATTTGGTATAAAATGTAATAAGGAAAATAAGAATGTCTGCTTGTTGCTGACACACACAACCATGAGACAAAAAAAAAAAAGACTGAAAGGAATGTCTGTACCTATTTGAAATATAGGCTTTGATACAAAGTCATCATTGAAAACATTCTATAGAAGTAAGGTTTCCCAAAAGTGCTATTTAGCCTTGTAAATGAAGTTAACTTGTAATCAAGGACAAACTGAAAACTATAAAATGTCTTTATTCTCCAGAATTTATTTCAAAGAAAGCATACATCACCAAACAACATAATATTATGAATCACACACAAATATATTGTAGCTTGTAAATGAACTGTGTATAAAACTTCTGAAATCTTGCAATGTGAGAAAAGACACCTGCTGGGAGCATTAAGTCTGCTAATAATTTCCATAGAGTCTTGGAAAGAATTTAATTAGAAAACAATTTTTATAGCTAAATGAAAAGCTATTATGCCAAGAATTTTTAATCAAAATAGTGGTAATCTATCTTCAGAGAGACTTTTTGAATTAACTACTGGGTTAAAAGAGTTTGAAAAACATAATTATGTGATATATATACAATCATTTGAGAATAACTTGTAAAATAACTAGAAAGTAAACAAATATAGATATAATAATACAATTTTATGGTTCTGTTGGTTATAAAAGTACAGAATTAGGCACAAATAAACTCTGCCCTTAGTAACACAAACCAATGTAAGGAGAGTTGTAGCTGAGATGTCAGATTAGAGAGTTCAGTAAATCAGTATTCCTTCTGGCCATGCAGGAAAAATTAAGATTTGACTATGCATAAGTTTCAGTAAGCCCTGAGGTGAGCTTTGACTTCATGTTGAACTCTAGAAAGAGGTTCAGCTGTGTAATTGTTAGATGTTTAGAAATGTGGCCAATGGCTTTAAGGGCCAAATTATGCTGTTAGGTAGTTTTTTATCTGCCACTAAATTATCTAAATGTTCTCCTATTTTAGATCCAACATGTTTTTACAATTTTGCCCATTGTGATGTTTGGGAATAAAATGACTATCAGCATATGTGTACATAGCTGTGTGTGACTCTGTGTGTATGTGTATGCATATGTATGTTTGCATTATAAGTTGTGAGTACATTTTTCTGACTTTGATCTTAAATGTATTTGCATTATCGAAGTTAACATTTGGAGTTATCTTGAGTTCTAGTAATATAAGATGTATAGTTGAGATACAATTGCATGTGTATTTTTAATTGCATAAAATTTTGATGCTTCATTTGGTTTTGAATGAGTCCCATAGGATATATACCTCCATTTTCTTTACACAGAGTTTAATACTAAAATTTCCAGAATAAAAAATATAACATGATTCATATAACTCTTTTATTTTTCCATAGATGTGACCTTATACATATAGACAACTTATAGTCAATTATGAGTTATAATTTATAAGTGCTAAAAAAAATTTATAGGTGCTCAAACATTTCAAAATCAAATACACAGAATTCCTCAATACATTTTTAAGATGCCTTAAATTTCTGTGCTTACTGTTATTTCCTAGGTTGTAAGGGATTTTAAAGTTATCCACTGTCATTTTAGTCCTACCAAGTACAATGTGTCAAATATTTTTAAATACACAATTTAATTTTTTTTTTCAATTTAAATATTTTGAATGAATGAATATATCATAGTAATGCATCATAGTCTCTAAATTTAGTACTTGGTGTCATTATCAAAACTGTGTATCCTGGCAGAGGCAAGAAAGGGGAGCAGCTTAGATAAGAACCTAGTATAAAGGAACCATGGACATTGGTGGGATTGACTTTGGGGGGGATGGGTGGGTGGGGAGGGGGACAGAGGGGAGCAAAAAGAGGATGGATGTAATGCAACAACAATAAAATTAAAGAAAAAAAACTGTGTATCCTATAGTTTTATCTGAATCATTAATAAAAGTAGTACAAGTGTGAATCACCAATGCATTGAAACTGAATACTCAGTGGAAGAAGATGGAAGGATGGGAGACAGGTGATCAGGATGAGAAAAGAGTGTTAGAAAAATGCAGAGCTCGAATGTTGCTGGGAGAACTGGACCAACTACAGGACTTTAAGTAGTCAAGAGTGGGGAATAAAAATGGCCTTGAAAACACATGTTTTCTCCGTTTTTACTTATTGTCAGCTACGTACCTCTGCCTCCAATGTCCAGTGTGAAAACGGATAATGGAGGAAATGCCATGACTCAGGTCCTCCCTTACAAGGTAGTTACCATTATTTAGAGGCTTGTCAGTATACGAGTGAACCTATTTGATAAACAGTTTCAACTCCCATAGACCATCAATTATTTTTGATTGGTGAGTTACAATTTTCCTTCAGGAACTGTGAAACATGAGTGGACATTTCCTCAAGAAACAGCCTATTCAAAAGATAGTTGTATTTCCATTTATCTTACTGTTTGAAGGGCATTACTATAAATGATATCAATATCACTCTGTAAACTGTCACTTCCATTCAGGCTTTCAAAGTGTGTTGAATTTATACCTGTTATTAGTGGAAGACGATATGTAATCACCCAACTGCATTCTACAACACATTTAGAAGCTCTTGGAAAGATTGAAACATAATCAAATTAGAGATTGCATCAATACAAATCAACTCTCTATATACCCTTTCATTCTAGTTTGAAGCAAGCTGGCAGACCTAGCAGTAACCTTATTCTAATTCACAATGAACTTCATTGCACATGCTAAAGATCTATGTATCAGTAGGGAACTCTGTTCTAACGATTGGGCATGGTTGACTAAACTCGCAAAAAGAAACATGTACAAAGATTTAAAGACTAGATTTAAGTGATATTTTTGTGTTAATTGAATTCAATCATCATTCTAAAATTGAATCAAAATTCAGTACTTCCATATTAAACTAGTCATGGTACAGACACAAATAAAGTATCATATTCTTCTTACTATTTCTCCAAACACTGGTTTAGACTTAATTTCCCATTTCTCCTAATGGTTGGCAAGGCTTTGTCTAATTTACTTGCTATTCTCTCTCTACTAATAATATACTAATTGGAGAGAATCACTAATAGTAATTTAATTTGTTCTGAGTTAAATCAATTAAACTAAAGTAAAAATTTCTGTGACAAGGAGAGTAATATAACCAGTATTTAGGAAAAAAAAAAAATTTACAAGTCACTGAAGAATAACAATAACAATATAGTTTGGGTCTGCCTGTAATCAGTTTTATTATTTTGGGAACCCAGGGATTCTCTGAGCTTACTTACTCATTTAAAAAATTTGGAGAATGGATTTGCTACTCAAAGAATGGTCCTTTGACCAGCAAATTGGGATTACCTGGGATAGTCATAGAAAGTAGTCTCAGATCTTCCTCTCCAGACGTTATGAATTAGATATGCACTTAAACAAAATCTCCAGTTAGCTGAATGACCTTTGAAAGACATTTGTCCAGAGGACCATAAACTCTTCTATTTCTATCACTTTTTTTCTGTTTCTCTATCTGTTGCCTGAGTCACTGATTCTAATATGAAGAGCAAAATGATTATCAGAGTCAGGATTACTTACTATAAACACTACTAAATATGAGTCTCATTCACTGACTTTTCATAAAGCTGTCTTCAGAAAACAGTTAAAACAATACCTCAAGAATTTAATGTTATTTCTATTATAATATTAAAGAAGCTTTAAATTTTGATCAATACTTACAGCAAACTAGCTAAATTTGTTATTTATTATATAAAGATCTGATGACCTTTTCTTGGAATAAATCTTTTTTGCTTATATTACCTTAATTCTGCTGCATGAAATAGGTTTCAAGTGGAAGGTGGTGTTATATTTCTATTAATTATTCTAAAAAAATTCGTTCTGCTCCAAAACATGGAAAACACATACTATAAATGTTGGTTAAATAGTACACAAATTTAAGCCATGCCTGGTGGCACAGTGGATAAGGCAACAGCCTGCAAACCCAAAGGTCACTGGTTCTATTCCCCAGCCAGGGCACATAACCAGGTTGCAAGCCAGGTCTCCAGCCAGGTCCATAGCTGGAGGCAACCATACACTGATGTCTCTCTCCCCCTCTGCCTCGCTCCCTTCCCCTGTCTCTAAAAATAATAAAATAAAAGCTTAAAAAGAATAGTACACACATTCAAAAATAAAGTTAGAAGTTAATGGTGATATTATATTAGTGATTCTTGGGTTTTTTTTTGTATAGATATCTTAATTGTAAACATGGACTTCCACTTTTATGAATTCATAATTATCTAATTTAATGTTTTTCCTATAAATTGAATGTAAATTAACTTCTTTCTTCTTCCTAATCTTATATATTTAAATTCAATAATTAAATTGACCAAACTAGACAAATTTATAAATAGATGTAAAATATTTAATACTAAAAATGTTTAATGTTACACTTAACACATGCTGATGTTTATTTTTGTTCTTCAAATCCATATTCAGATATCAAGAAGGCTATTTTTAGATAACCTCAGGTTATTAAATAAGTTCTTAAAATAACTATAAGGACAGAGTACTAAAATGGATTTATTTTTTAAAGATATCTTAATATTTTTAAGGGGCTAATGCTTTTCCTAATATTAAATGATATTACAAAATTAGTACAATTACTCATGTGGAGAATTACCTAGAAATCCATAACATGATGCATATTTAGTTTTAAATGGAAATTGTTGACATTTGTAACAAAATATAGAACGAATTATTCTGAATTACCAATCATCACAGTCAGGTAATATGTTTCTATTTAGTTAATGAAAACTAAATGTAATCTGCATGAATAAAATTAAGATTATTATGATATATCCTAATTACTTAAGAAGTAAGGGTCCATGACAGTCAACTTTAATTTTTTTTAAATTTTTTTATTTCATTATTTTTAGAAAGAGGGGAAGGGAGAGAGGCAGAGAGGGAGAGAAACATCAATGTATGGTTGCGTTTCACCTGCCTCCATCCACAGACCTGGCCTCCTGGAGACCTGGTTTGCAACCTGGTTATGTGCCCTGGCTGGGGAATCGAACCTGCGACCTTTGGGTTCGCAGGCCGGCGCCTTAACCACTGTGCTACCAGCCAGGGCAATTTTTAAAAAAGTAAAAGTGCTTACTAAAAACCCTAAGCTAATAAAACCAATTTTACAGTAGTACTTAATGGTTATGGTCAGAAAAAGAGCACAAATTAAGGAAAAATGTTTAAGTTTTAGACTTTCAAGCTTCTGGGAGCAGTGATGCATGCTGCAGTCCCTAAAACATTACATTCTAACTGAGTTTCATATGGTAAAATTATCCCATAAGGCAAATATACATTGTCCCAAATAATTTCTTGACGGCAGAGATTCACATATTGTAATTTTCTATTCTCTTTTCACCTACTTCTCTTCTCTTCTGATAGTCACCCCAACCACTGAATTTTCTTAGATTCTCCAGCATGTATAAATACTTTCCTCCCAACCTTCTTCATCAACTCTTCTTTTTCCTCTCTTTTCACTTTTCCCAGTTCTGCATGAAGTATCCAACCATCTTATTGTAAAATAAACATCACTGTTCCACAATATCAATTTCAATTGCCTCCCACCAGATCTTGAAGTATTATATGATCTCTGTTGTTTCAAGTTCTACTCACTCTAAACCATGTTCCACAAGCCAGCCTGTTTATTTCTAAAACTCACATTTGGTCCTATCACTCCCCTCATTAAACTTTTAGACTTTTTCTAATCCAAACTCCTGTTCTGGTGCTTAGTTTTTATTTGTTTGTTTGTTTGTTAGATTCAGATAGTATAATCAATAAAATATACTTTAAACAAATTTCCTCTCAACTACTTTATATTGCATTTGATCTTCCATTATCTGACAGTAAGCCAACCTCTCAAATTCTGATTACAGTGTTTTTCTTATATTTTAATTGCAACAAAAGTTCATGAGCTCCTGGTTTGTTTTGGTTTTATTTTTAAGCTTTTCTTTTTTAAAGATTTTATTCGTTATTTTTAGAGAGAGGGGAAGGGAGAGAGGTAACGGGGGAAAGATACATCAATGTATAGTTGCATTTCACCTGCCTCCAGCTGGGGATCTGGCTGGAGACGTGGCTTGCAAGCTGGTTATGTGCCCTGGCTGGGAATCGAACCAGTGACCTTTGGGTTTGCAGGCCAGTGCCTTATCTACTCTACCATCAGCAAGGGCCTGGTTGTTTTTTGATTACTGTTTGTTTGTGGTAAAAATTACATTAGTATGCCTCTTTTCTTTTACTTATTCTGTTTATTTTTTCACTAAGTTTGCTTAACAGCATGAATTAAGTGTGTCTCATTGCAAATACTTTACGTTTAGCTCTTTTGGTAGGAGCATATAAGCTTATTTATTTTTATTTGTTTATTTGTTTAATCTTATGGACCTACAACAAAAACATTACTAAAATTATATTTTAATTAGTTAAATAATAGATATTTATTCTTCATTGAAAATTTATTAATCTGTATACCAGATTTATAACCTGGGTTGAAATGAAAAATGTGAAATGGATATTTGACTATATATTGAGACATTTTTCTTTTTAGAATATATTTGTAGTTTCTTTCTCTTATAATATAAAAATTACTAGAAACAGTATTGATTAAGGTGTAAACAATTAATGTTTTGGCTCCAAATATATTTGGGTCAATTATCTGTATTTCTCTGTGCAACTTGGCCAAGTACTCATATTCATACTCATACTCATGTTTATAAGTCAGATTTAGTAATTGAGTCCTAATTATTAAATATACCTTCTATAATGCCCCCCACTAACACTCTCACAAAAAAAATAAAGGAAAATTGAAGCATTTAATGAAGCAAAAGGGGTCCAGGAGAAGTTGACATTGCTCTCATGGTGAAGAGTGAATGAGGAACACTGTGAAGATCCTATGCCGAATTCAAAGACAAAGAGTTGCAGATGGAAGTCTGCAACTTTTCATACTGTGCTTTGTGAATAAACAGAAACTTTATGGCCTTTTTTTCTTTTTCCCTGAAAATTCTCATCTTTTTATTAATTCTAGTTTTTTCTCACATTTTTCACTCATTCCCCTCTCCTGTCCCTCAGCCTTTGGCACACTTAACTGACCTGTTTTTGATAACAAAAACCCAAGCAGCCCTGGCCGGTGGAGCAGTGAATAAAGTGCCAGCCTGAAAACCCAAAAGTTGCTGGTTCGATTCCCAGCCAGGGCACATAACCAGGTTGCAAGCCAGGTCTTCAGCCAGGTTCATAGCTGGAGGCAGGTGAAAAGCAACCATACATTGATGTTTCTCTCCCTCTCTGCCCCTCTCCCTTCCTCTCTCTCTGGAAATAATAGATAAAATCTTAAAAAAAAACAAACAAAAAAACCCCCCAAAAACCCAAGAAGTGGCCTTGATACACACATCTAAGTCCTATTCCAAACAGGAGTATCACTACATCTCATCTCTCTCTTAAAAACTAATGTTCAGACACTCCATTAGAGTGAGAATGGAGAAGTAAAAACAGTTAAAAAATTAACATTTAAAATATTTTTAGTCAATAGGATGTTTTTCCATTTTAAAAAATGTTGGGTGAATTTATTGAGAACAAGTCAAAAAGGAAGGCGGGAAAGAATGTAGGGAGAAGTGTAAGGATAAAATGAAGAAGGAAGGAAGGTAAAGGGAAATAATGATAAACTATAGATTTTAGAATAATAGTGAATTTAGATTATTTTACTAGTTTATCTAAAAAGAATACCTCTTTTATATATAATTACCAGAACTCAATATGATGAAAGAAAAAGTAAATGCTATAGATTTCTAGGCATTTTTCTTGTGCGAATAAATATATTCTCTTATTTAGATTTGTTTTGGTCGTGTTGAAAAAGGATACATTTTAGAAGAAAAGGACACAAGAAAAATAATATTCAAAAGCTAAAAATTAAATTAGTATTTCTCAGTACATTTGCTTTCTCTATGTACTTTGTTTCACTGTTTTTAAATGGTGAATAATGGCATTTAAACAGTGTCTGCCAAAGAAATTGATCTTTTTTTTTTCTGTGTTAATATTTACCTTTCCGAGTTAATTATTAAAATTTCTGGGCTAATTATCTTTCTGAAATAACACCATTTTGGCATGTTCAACATGAAGATAAATGTAACTTGGCTACCTTTTCTATAATTACCCTGTAATTAAGCGGCATAAAATATTAATACAATTGGAAAAATTTGTAAAATACCTTTGAGAGATGAACTGTCCATTCTGAGAGAGTGCCTATATAGGTACAAAGGTATTATTAACACCTAATTATTGCATTCTGTGTCATTGATCCCATCACAAATAATCAGTCTCCTACACAGAAGATTTTCAATAAAGTGAAATAAATCATTAATAATAAAGTGGATGGTTTTATAAGCATTATCAAAGAAGGGGAAGTGAACTATCATTCTAATGCTTGAAATTAGGCTGTTTCAATACAAGTCCACCAATTATACTATTAAAAGTGAAAGAAAAACCAGAGCTGGGATTTTGATATTTAATTTCAAATTAATCAAGAGACATTACCTTTGACAAGAACTATTTTCTGATCATTGCAAATCATTATGATTGGCTTTGAGAGAGAAGTTATTGTTTTTTTTTTTTTTTAACGTAGTTTGTACAGATGTTTAGGACTTACTTTTGTGCAGAGACAGGAAATTGATCTTATATAGAGATTAGTCTTGGCCTGTACAGAATCAGTAACATGCTCTCTCACACTGTAGAGAGATGAGGGACTATCTGTAAAGGGATCATGGGCTCACTTTTATACAGGTATTAGGGACTTGATCTGTACAGAGACCAGGAACCTGTGCCTATGCAGAAATTAGGGATTCAGTCTTGTACAAAAATTAAGGACATAGTAGAGGGATCAGAGACTCAGTCTGAATAGAGATCAGAGATTTGGTTCATGCATTTTTTGACAATTAATGCTGACAATGTAGCCACTAACCAATGCTGATTGCTACAGGGTTGGTTTGCTACCCAATCCATACTGGTTGAACTATAGTTTTCTGGTAACTCAAAATTCGATGCAGAAGGAATGAATTATTTAGTTTTCATGGGTCAAAGGCAAATATTATATACAAGGGAGGACCCCCAAAATGAAATATATTTATAAAATATTTTTATTCTTAAATGTTTAAACTTTAGCCACCTTCAAAGTACTCTCAATTTGATGCAACACAACTGTCAAAACATTTTTTCCACTGCTCAAAACAGTTTTTGAACTCATTGATTTTGATGCTTTGCAAAATCTCCTGTGATATTATATTGTATTATTTTAAGTCAGAGCATTAAGAAAACTATCTTTAATAAGATAAAGAAAAATTAGAAGCAATATATTGAATAATACTGTTGAAGTTAAACCAGCCTATAGTCAGGAGAACTAGTTTCTAATCCAAATACTCATTTTGCCTCAGTTGTATAATTGAATAAAGTATTGGGTTTCTGAGTCTCATATTTCTTCTTAGTAATTCTAAATTAATAAAAAGTTATTTGACAAATAATTTAATAGTGTATTTTATTGTATTTTCCATTACATTTTATTCCCCTTATACTATTGTCCACCTCACTGCTCACCCCTCTCTTCTACAATCCCACATTGTCATCCATGTCCATGAGCTTGAGAGAATACAGATTTTTAAAAGTGCATGACGAATCACACTAAGTAGTAAAAATGTTACGTATGAGGTCTGCCTGTAAGGTGTCCAGCCATGTAATGTGAAAAATAGAGACGTTTGTTGACAAAGATACAGGATATAAGAAACATTGTACATAGGACAATGACTCCTCATTCCCCTTCAAAGTAGGCACCTTGGGACCTCACACAGCTCTCAGTTGCCATCAACTGCTCCATCCTATTTTCCTGAATCTCATTGACTATCTGAAATCTCTTCCCTTTCAAAGGTGATTATTATTTTGGGAAAAGCCAGAAGTCTCAGAGGATCAAATCTGGGTTGGGGGTGGAGTCTGAGCTTCCTGGGTGATGTGATATTTTGCCAAAAAATTGCATGAGATGTGATGCATGAGCAGGTGCATTGCAATGAAGCTGCCAATCACCAGTTGCCCATAGCTGCGGCCTTCTGAATCATCTGAATAGTTTCTGTAGAAAAATGTTCTAGCTTAACACAAAATTTGGTGCAGATTCATTGCTCTACTCACTCAGTCATTTTGAATGTGACAGCCACACAGTACACATGCTCACTCAACCACTCAACAGTGTCTACTGTTCCCACTGACTAGTACAGTGAAGTTATTGGTGTTCACATATGTGTTTTCCAGTTCTTGGCTGCTGGGTTACATTGATTGGGTCCAAACAGTTCTCCTTGTATTAACAATGGCTGGACTTTTTTCAGATAGACCTCTTATACATTTTTAGAACCTATTAAATTAAGTAACTTCAAAGAGTAGAATACAATAACTTAATTTATGTGTTTATTACCCTGTTGGAAATAAATTCTATCAATGGTTTTACATCTCTAGGTATAAAGGTAAACATCACAAAGTGGCTTTAATCTACTTAGTAATTATTATCAGTAGGAAAAAATGGTACATTTAGTAAATATATTCATTCCTCATCCATTTAATGCCACTGCACATTTATTCCATATTGTAAAATTTATCATATTAAATTCATCTGTCTACCCCATTACCAGATTATGAACCCCACATTAAAAAAGCAAAGGAAAAATACATATTATTTTTTGTATGGCCTGTGACTAATTTCACAACAGGCAAATAATAATAAATAAATAATTGCTAAATATCATAAAATGCCATTGTATGATGCCAATATAAATGGTACCCATAGACTCAAATTACTATTTAAAAATTAACCCTGGCTAGTGTGGCTCAGTGGGATTGGCACCCGTCTGCCAATCCAAAGGTCATTGGTTTGATTCCCAGCCAGGGAACATAACCGAGTTGCAAGCCAGGCCTCCAGCAAGGTCCTTAGCTGGATGCAGGTGAAAGGCAACCATACATCGATGTTTCTCTTCCTTTCCTTCTCTCTCCCTGCCCTTCTCTCTGAAAATAATGAATATAATTTTAAAAATTATTTTAGCATTTTATGTACTGTTTAGTGTTTTGATGTTTCTATAATTTGCATAGTAACCCTGCATTAGTTATTATTTTACCACTGAGGAAAAGACAGACTTAGAGAGAATAAACCACCTTCCTAAAGAGAACAAAATAACTAATGATATTGGTGAAATTCTTGGTCATTTTTATTGGAATTTAAAAGGTAAGAAAAGGGGCAAGTAATATGATTATAATTTGTGGCAGCATAAGCATAGATGTGTAAATAGTTTTTCTCATCCCATTTGCAATAGAATTTTTCCTGCAGCAGTGACTGTAAACCAGAGGTTGGCAAAGTCTGTCTCCTATTTTTGTATATTCTATGAACCATGAATGTCTTGGAAAAAATTTAAAAACACTATATCTTATGAGACATGGAAATTATACAAAGTTTGTATTTTAGTGTCTGTAAATAAAGCTTTATTGAAACATAGCCATGTTTATTCATTTACGGCTGATGTCATGCAATAACTGCAGGACTGCATTGAGTAGGTACAACAGACTATAAGGCTCATTAAACATATTTTTATTTACTCTCTGGCCCTTACAGAGAATGTATGCAAACCCTTTCTCTAGAATATTCATTATTCTATGTGCATTTGTGTCTACATAGATACATTTATAGCTGCATTCGTGTGTTATAAATGTACACATACAGAGAGAGAAAAGAAAGCTTTATTTCTTGCTATAATGATTTTTAAATTGATTTATTTTCATGTGGTCACTGCCTCAGATGATGTTTTCAATTTGTATGTGAAGCACTGGCACTATTGAACTGAATGCTCATTTGAAAAGGAAAATACATGAGGCTACTGGAATGAGGCGTCTGTTTTACCCTGTCCAGATTTTCTAGATTGTTTCCCTATGCAGTGATAAGAGCCAACCTGACCTTTAGAATTACACTGGCCTTTTACATCTGCAAAATACTTTGCAACATATTTATTCGGAAGTGAATGATTAAACATGTGTATAATTAAAATTAGAACATTTTTGCATCTCTTTTAACCACTATTTTCCTAATAGCAGAAAGAAATCAAACTCAAGGACAAATAGATTATAGCTATAAATAGTTTCTTATAACATTTGGATATATCTCTATAAAATATCAAAATAACCTAGAGATTTGATAATTAGGCAAACATTGGGATACTTAAGTATTTGTCAAAACTGACAAGCTGTTTAACTCAATTGCTAGTAGGTTTATAACAATTCTGAGGTTATACCCTAAGAATCCTGAAACAGCAATTCAAAAGAACCTATACATCCCTATGTTCATATCAACATTATCTACAACAGCCACCTAAGTGCCCATCAGTAAATGAGTGGATCAAAAAACTGTGGTACATTTTACACCGCAGAAAGAAAGAATCAATTCCTACCCTTCTTGACAGCAGAGATGGAACTGGACAAGCCGGGCTGTGAAAGTACCCTAACACAGGGCACTAATGAACAAAGCAAATGAACAAACAAAATAGAACCAGTGACATGGAAAAAAGGAACAAACTGACAGTGACCAGAAGAAAGGTGGGTGGAGGGTAACAGGGAAAATAAGGGGAAGGGTCTAGTCAAGGAACAAGTAAGTATAAAGGGCCTCTGGACATGAACCACAGGGTGGAAATGGACTGTGGGAGCAGCATTCGTGGGAGGGGTAAGAGAGAGCAATGAGGGAAAACATGGGACAACTGTAATTAAGCAACAATAAAGGAAAATAAATGAGAAAAAAAAAAAAAAGACATAGCAGTGTAAGAAACAAAAACAATTAAAAATTAACTATACAGCTTACTGACATGTTCACATTTTCCAACCAGTTCCCAAATTGTGTATGTAATACTCTGAATGTGGCTGTATGAGATAGGAACTGTTGATTAGTTAATTTTACAGGTAAGGTAACTGAGGCTTACATGCTAAGTAACTGTCCGATCTCAAATAACTAAGTAGAGGAGCTGATATTTAAATTCACAGAGTATGATTTGAAGGCTCACATTCTCAACTACAACCTTGTAATTGTCTCATTCATTTTGTAAAGATTTTACCCCATAGCCCATGCGCGCGCACATGCATGCACACACATGCGCATACACACACACACACATTCACTTATATCTTAGTCGAGGTCTGACATCAGCTGTTTTATCAGGAGCAGGACTAATGAGAGAATCACATTATTACATTGTAAAAGATTCTCTTTAGAAAAGTTTATCAAAACATTTACTTCCATCTGGAATGCAAGAGTAGTTCAACATTTGAAAATAAGCTAATGTAATATACCACATTAACAGAATGAAGAAAAAAACCCACAGCATTTAATACATCTTCTTCATAAAAACTCTCAAAAAAATAGGAATAAGGATAAACTATATCAACAAAATAAAAGCCATTTATAAAAAAACCACAGCTATCATTGTACCCAAGGGTGTAAGACTGAAAGCTTTAACCTTTAACATCAGGATTAAGGCAAAGACATCCATTCTTGCAATATCTATTCAACATCGTACTAGCCTTAGCCAGGGCAATGGGATAATTTAAAAAATCAAAATTGGAATGGAAAAAGTGAAATATTATGAAAAAGTAATGATCTAATATCTAGAAAGTGCCAAAGAGTCTACAACAGCTACTAGAACTTATAAATAATATCAGCATGGTTGCAGGATACAAAATTAGCACACAAAAATCAGTAACATTTCTGTATGCTAACAATGACTAACATGAAAAAAAATTTAAAACAATGATATTCTAATAGCATCAAAATGAATAAAATATTTAGAAATAAACTTAACCAAAGGGGAAAGACCTATACACTGATAATTACAAAATGTTGCTAATAGGAATAAAAAAAGATACAAATATATTAAATATATCCATGTTCATAGATTTGAACTTGTAATATTGTTAAAATGGCCATGTTACCCGAAGTATTCCACAGATTCAATGCAAACTCTATCAAAATTCTAGTGATATTTTATTTTATAAATAGAAAAATTTATTCTAAAACTCATGGGGAATCTCAAGGGATCCTGAATAACTGAAATAATATTGGATGAGAACAAAATTGGAGAGTTTATACTCCCTGGTTTCAAAACATGGCATAAGGCAACAGTAATCAAGATGGTGTGGTATCAGAAGAAAGACCTATAAACCAATAGAGCAGAACACAGAGCCCAGAAATAAACTCATATGATTTCTTACCAGGGTGTCAACATGCCACAATAGAGAACGGACTGTCTCTTCAATAAATGGTGTTGGGGAAACTAGATATCCACAGACAAAAGAATGAATTTGTATTCTAAATGTACAGAAGAATGAACTCAAAATAGATAAATACCTAAACATAAGGCCTAAAACTATAGAACTCCTAGAAGAAAAGATTGGAGAAAAGCTTCTGGATATTGGATTTGGTAATGATTAATTGGGTATTAGACCAAAAGCATAGGCCACAAAAGCAAAAATAGGCAAATGAGAATTTTAAAAAAATAAAAACATTTGTGTATCAAAAAAAAAAAAAAAAAACCCAAATAATCAACAGATTGAAAAGAGCCTACAAAATGGAGGAAATTTTTGTAAATAATATGTATGATAAAATTTTAATATGTAATATACAAGAAACTCACACACTCAATAACAAATATTCCTATTTTAAAAAGGGTAAAGGTCTTTAATAGACAATCCTCCAGAGAACATACACAAGTAACCAAAAAATATGAAAAAATACTCACAATTATTAATTGTAAGAAACATGCAAATCAAAACCTCAGTGAACTGTCACATCACATGCAGTAGGATGGTCACTATCCAAAGGACAGAAATTAAGTATTGGAGAGTGTGTGGTAAATTTAGAACATCTTTACATTATTGGTGGGAATATAACATGTTGCAACTATTACGACAACAGTATGAAGGTTTGTTTAAAATTAAAAGTAAAATTACCATATGATTCAGCAATTCCACCTTTTGGTATATATTCAAAATAATTTAAATCAAGAAATCAAAATATCTATAAATTTGATTTCATTGCACCATTATTCAAAATAGCCAAAATGTGAAAACAACCTAAATATACACTGATAGATGAATGAATTCAGACATTTACTGCTATGTTTGTTTTTTTTTACCACAGTAATTATGAGCAAACATTTATGTCAAACAAAGTTTTTATTTTTCCTTATGGTAAGAATTTTTAGGATATACTCACTTAGCAACTTTCCAATATACCAGACAACAGCGTTAATTATAGTCATCATATTTTACATTACATCTCAATACTTATTTATAACTGGAAGTTTGTACTTTTGAATCTTTTCTTCCAACTCCTCCACCTCAAATTCTTGCCTTTATAACCACAAATCAAGCTTTCCATGATTATTTTTAGATACTACAAATAAGTGAAATTATGTAGTATTTGTCTTTCTATGTTTAAATTATTTCACTTTGTATAATGCCCTTAAAGTTCACCTGCACTGTCACAAATGTCGAGATTTCATTTTAATGGCTGAATAATATTTTAATGCATATATATATTATATATATATATATATATTTTTTTTATCCACTTATCTGTTGAGGGACAATATAGTTGTTTCCATTCTTTGACTGCTATAAATGTTGCTTCAATGGACATGGGGATACTGATTATTTTTACATAATAATTTAATTTCCTTTGAGTATGTACTCAGAAGTAGAATTACTGGATCATATGATAGTCCTAATTTTTTGAAGAGCCTGCATATTCTCTTCCATAGTGGCTATGCAACTTAAAATTCCACCAACAGTATACATGTTTCTGCTTTCTGTACATCCTTGCTAGCATTTATCTATTGCATTTTTTCCTTAAATATATTTTATTTATTTTGCTAGTACAGTTGTCCCAATTTTCTCCCCTTTGTCCCCCTCCACAGAGTACCCCATTTCCTCTGGCAATGCCCCGCTTAGTTCATGTCCATGTGTCATACATATAAGTTATTTGGCTTCTCCATTTCCTTTATTCTTCTCAACATCCCCCTGTCTATTCTGTAACTGCCAATGTGTACTTTTTTTTCCCTTTCACATCCAGACAGTTGACCATTTAATTACTGCTTTCTGTCAGAGTCTCAAATCATATTAATACAAAGTTTTCTTTTCCTTATTTAAAAATGCCTATGTTCATTCATTTGTTTAAAGCATTAGTCTTTTAAGCAATATGAATTGCAATATTATCAAACACATTTATACACATTCATATTTTTACACATATTTAAAGTATATATGGATTTTGAAGAGTTAATACAAAAAATTAAAATATGCCAATAGCTTATATAATTATTACATGTAAAATGATAGTATTTTAGATACATTATAGCAAATTAAGCAGTTTCTGCTTCTTTAATACTTGTTTTACTCTGGAATGCTGTTTTTGAGAAATATATCATAGAAATGGTGTATTGCAGAACTCACTTTTGTGAAAGTTGTCCTAGAGGCAGTGCCAAGCCCATAATAAAAAATAATACAACTCAACTTTATTTTAAGCTACTAGAACTACAACTTATTCTTTCTGGAATTTTCCATCTTAAATAGTAGATTGATTTTTTTTTCTTTTTTTTTTTTTTGGCTGTGCACAGGTCTTACTTCTTTTAATACCCTCTATTTATCCTCTATGTGTTTTACAAGTTGAAGCCTTCAGAAATAATGGCACTTGCAGTGCTTAGCTGGTCCCCCCAGTAGAAATTATGTTTACTAAGTTGAGGTAAAAAACAAACCCTAGGATTTAAATAATTTTGTAGAATAGTATTCTAGCTATTCTTTGAACTTGTGGTGGACTTCTTATGTGGTCCTAAACTAACCCCTGAACTATTTAAGTGTCTGTTGAGGTAGAGATTAGGTATGTTCACATTTCAATAATAAAGTTTACTATTGCATTAATTCCTTTTACCAAGCATCTGCAGTTTGGGGGCCTTCATAACTGGAAATGTATATTTCTACAACCTAGTTGAAAGGAATCTCATCTAATTTACATATGAGAATATATATTGCCTACATACACGAATCATATAGTTTAGTAGTTTGCAACTCCCATCCAAACTGGTCTTCATCCTCAGCTTCTTTTCTAACCTAAAGATTGACTGATTTCACAACATACCAATGACCAATTGGTTGCTATTTAAAACATAAATTGCTAATAAAATCTATATATTACACACCTACAAATAAACACATATTTTGTAGCAGTGAATAAGAAAGATAGAACGTATCTTATGTAATATACACCCACATTTTTTTCTTCTTAACTGTATTCAATTTTTCTGAGTTATTGCAAGTAACATGATTTTCCTATATTGTGAGAAAGTTCCAATCTAAGAAAACTTAACCTGCAGTAATGCAGATACGAGTAATATACAAAAGTATACCTTATTTAGTGAAATCTACTTATAACAAGATCATTTTAAAGAATTCATAAGTTAAAGTTGGTTTTTATCCATTCAGCTACCCTATGTCTTTTGATTGGAGCACTTAATCCAGTGACCTTTAAAGTTATTATTATTTGTTTATAAAAATATTTTATTTATTATTTTCAGAAAGAGGGGAAGGTAGAGAGGCAGAGGGGGAGAGAGACATCAATGTATGGTTGCTTTTCACCTGCCTCCAGCTACAGAGCTGGCTGGAGACCTGGCTTGCAACCTGGTTATGTGCCCTGGCTGGGAATTGAACCAGTGACCTTTGAGTTTGCAGGCCAACACTTTACCCACTGTGCCACTAAAGTTATTATTAATAGGTACTTATTCATTATCTATTTTTCCCTTTGTACCTGTATTCCTGTCTGTCTCTTTGTTTCTTCATCTTCTTAAAGTAAATCCTTTAGCATCTCTTACAGTGCTGGTTTGGTGAAGGTGTATTCTTGTAGCATTTTTTTGTCTGGAAAACTTTTTATTTCACCTTCCATTTTGAATGAGAGCCTTGCTGGTTATAGTATTCTTGGTTGCAGACCTTTGTTTCCCATTACTTGGAATATTTTTTGCCATTCTCTTCTGGCTTGTATTGTTTCTGTTGAATAATTATTTGATAACCTTATCTGAGCCCCCTTGTATGCTATGAGCTGTTTTCGTCTTGCTATTTTTAGGATTCTCTCCTTGTCTTTGAAATTTGCCATTTTCATTATGATGTGTCTTGAAGTGGGCCTGTTTGGGTTCATCTTCATTGGGACCCTCTGTGCTTCCTGAGCTTGCATGACATTTTCTCTCCTCAAGCTAGGGAAGTTTTCTATCTTTACATTTTCAAACAGGTCTTCTATCCCTTCCTCCTCTTCTCCTTCTGGTATTCCTATGATATGGATGTTATTACATTTCATGTTGTCCTATATCTCTCTTAACATCTCTTCACTCCTTTTCAGTCTTTTTTCATTTTGTTGCACTGCCTGGGAATTTTTTTCTACATTGGCCTCCAGCTCAATGATCTGATCCTCTGCTTTATCTAGCCTACTTTTGATTCCTTCTACTGTGTTCTTCAATTCAGAAATGATATTCTTCACTTCCTTCTGGCTCTTATTGATGGTTTCTATGTCCTTTTTAATACTGGTGTAGTTCTCAGTAAGTTCCTTGTAGCTTCTCTGAAGTTCTTCATAGTTCCCCTGGAGTTGTTTGTAGTTTTCTTTGAACTCACTGAGCTCATTGAGCTTCTCTATCATCATTGTTTTGAGTTCCATGTCTGATAGGGTGCTTGCCTCTTTTTCATTTAGTGATCTTTCTGGGGATTCCTCCTTTCATTTTGCTGAGGGTTTATTTCTTTGTCTCCTCATTTTAGGTGACTATTGTTTCTGCTTCTTGGATTGGTCTGCTTTGACTTACTGTCTTAGTGGTGTGACCTTCTGTGGTGTAGAGGTGCACTTTTTTTTTTTTTTTTACTTCCTGGATCTGTGCTTGGTAATGTTAGCTCGTGTCCCACTCTGGGCCTAGTCAGCCAGTTGGAGACTACCAGAGAGCCCCAAACTTTGTCAATCTCCTTCAACTGTTAATCCAATCAGTCTGTGATCAGCAGTCAGTTTTAGGCATCTCTGGGTGGGGCAGATGAATTCAGTTGTTAATCTAATAAACCTGTGATCTGAGGTCAGGTTTAGGCACTGCTGGGTGGGGGCAATTAATTCCTATGGGTGGGGCTGTGGCTTTCCTTCAGGCTCCCGCCCTTTGGAAAAGATTGGTCTGCTGGCTGTATGGGGGGTGGGTCAGCACTGGACTCATGGGCTGCCCCCTCAACTCTCCCCCTAAAGCCACTGACCCAAACTTTCCCCAAGCACCTCCAGTCCACTCTGCCCTTTCTCTGCTGGAGCCCAGGGTAGGTGTGTGCCACTGTATTTTCATGTGTGGTCCGTTTAAGAACTCAGTCTCTCTGTCAAGGTGCTAAACTTGGCTGCTTTTTGCTTTTCACAGTTGGGTGCTATTTTATTCTCAGCTGTGTTGCTGTAGGCTGGGAAGCCCAGCTGGGGGGTTTAGATACCACCCTTCTCAGGTAGAGCCCCAGGCTGCTGAGATGTTTCTCTGTCCCTTCACCTGCTGCCTGTGGGAGCCCTGCCAGCCTCTCGAGTCTCCACATTTCCTAAAGGCCACGTTGTGATGAATTGGCTCTTCTGTTCTGTACGTGGGAATAAGGCTTCTCTCCAGTTGGTGTTCTGTTGGTTACTCTGGATGATTTCTCCCCAATTAAGTTATAATTCCAGTTTGGTGTTGGGAGACGATTGGTGTAGTGTCACTTACTCCTCTGCCATCTTGGTTCTGTTTATTGCATTTTTAAAAAAAGATTTTATTATTTGTAGAGAGAGGAAGGGAGAGAGGCAGAGAGGCAGAGAGACATTAATGTATGGTTGCTTTTCACCTGCCTCCAGCTACGGAGCTGCCTGGAGACCTGGCTTGAACCCTGGTTATGTGCCCCGGCTGGGAATTGAACCAGTGACATTTGGGTTTGCAGGCTGGTGCCCATCCACTGTGCCACCAGCCAGGGCTATCTATTGCATTTTTGATGATAGCCATTCTAACATGTGTGAGGTGACATCTCATTGTGGTTTTGATTTATATTTCCCTAATGGTTAACAATATTGAGCACATTTTGATATACTTCTGGGACATTTAAATATTTTATTGGAAATCTATTCAGGTTCATTTGAGTTATATGAGTTCTTTACATGTTTTGGATACTAAACCTCTATTATACATGTGATTTACAAATATTTTCTTCTATTCTATTGATTGGATTTTTATTGTTTTCTCTGAATGGAAGCCTTTAATGTAGTTTACTTGTTTATTTTTTTGTTGTTTCTGCTTTATGTGCCATATCAAAAAAAAATTGTCATGGCTCGTATTAAGGAGCTTTTCTATGTGTTCTTCTATGACTTTTATGTTTTCAGGATTTGTATTTAAGTCATTTGTCCATTTTTGGTTAATTTTTGTGAATGGCGTAAAACAGGGTATAGCTGCATTGTTTTACATGTGATTATACAATTTTACCAACACCATTTATTGAAAAGACAGCCTTTTTTGGTTCCCTTGTCAAATATTAATTGCCCAAACCTTTCTGTTTTTTCTGGTTTGAGTGAATTATGCCTTTTTAAGGTAGGAAAGCAGACAGAGGGATATTAAGCAATTTAAATAATTTAAGTATCATTCATTATATTACTAATGAACCTAAATTGTAAGGCAGCTAAAAATTGTATCTATACCTAAGGAACTATTATACAGTGTGTAAGATAAATGATTCCACCAACTGGCTATTTATGAAGAAGAATTTGGAGAAACACAATCACTGTCATTAATAGATTCCATCCTCTGTCCAAGTGCCACCTGCTCAGAAAAACTGACTTCAGCATCCATCATAAAGCAGCCCTCCCTATTACCTTATCCCACCCTGTTTTATTTCTTAGTACTTATAATAGATTTTGTTTTTCTTTTTAGTTATAGTTTTATACATTCTCATCAGAATACAACATTTTAAGAGCCTTGTCTGTCTTATTTATCTTTGTAGTCTCCATACATAAACTACTGTGTTTCATATACTTATGGACTAAATAATTTTACCTTATGCAAAATAGACAGTATTATCCTATTCTGTTTTTCTTCATATAATAGTCTGGTTTTAGATTGGTTTAAATCTTTCATCAAAAAATGCAATCCATTTCAGTTATTTTAACGTTTGTTTCAAGGAAAATGTAGATGTATCTGGGAGGGTCTCTTCACCAGATACTCCTTGGGAGACCTTTAATTGTGATCTCTGCCTTTAGCTGTGTGGAAGAGACCATAAATTGCAAACCAATATTTGTTCCTCCCTTCTCTTTTCACAGGGATCTCAATTGTGTGGTGTGTGTGTGTGTGTGTGTATAGTATACATGTTGGGCTAGAAGATTTATTTCATAGCCTTTCTTGCAGCTAGGTTGCTATGTGATTATTTCCTGCTTAATGAGGTAAATCAAGAGATATGTTTGGGCATTGGAAAAAGACTTCTTAAGGGAATCAAAGTAACTTTATAATGTTTAAACACAGAGAAATGACTTTATCATTTTCTTCATTTGTGGTATGAACATTCAAATATACAGATTTCTCTGTAAACATTGCTTTCATTTTCATTAACCATCTCCATTTTCAAACACTGCTCATCTTTGAGTAATCACCTTTATTTAAATCAACTCATAATAAAGTCAGTGCTTGCTCATAATGAAAGGCATTAATCAAATGTTGAATCAAATATTTAAAAACTGCTTTAGTGAAAAGTATCTTGACCTAAGTCATATTCAAACTGAGTGTCATGGAAACTAAATCTCTCTTTTTTGTCAGGATCATATTACATATGCTAAGTGATATTTTTGTCAGTAATGAATTATGCAAAGCTGAAATAAAATTTCTGGAGTTACATTTTAGAATACACAAGTAAAGAGTAAGAGGTTAGTGGTATCTCTGTGCAGGTTACAATAACTGTGAGAAGACTTTAAGTCTTTGTATGAGTCAATGCCCTGTCAGAGTTCTATGCCAATAAAATCACTTGGCCTGAAGCTTTCCTGTACAAAAAGCTTCTCAAGAATTTTTTTTCTGGATACCTACTTTAAAGAAGAATTTTATAGTTAAGCCAAATGATTAGTAGAAAACCAGGTTTCAACATTTAAAAAAGTCTTATGAAATAGTTTTATTGCATCTTATGTTTACTATAATTTACATAAAATAGCCATAACTCTAAAACTATTTCCAAAATAGATGGATAACCATATAAAAATTATAAAATTATTAAAACATTTTTAATTATATGTGTTTTAAATACTCAAGATTCTTTTAATAGAATTGAGACAGGAGAACTTTTATATGACTAAATGCCCATTAAATTAATAGAAAATAAATTGGTAAATTGTAAAATTGAGTTATCTAATAATTAGAGACAATGCATGCTATTTAGTGTAGATACTAGAAGATACATCTAAAAACAACATAACTGGTTCTATTTTGCTTGTTTGTTTTGTTCATTAATTTAATATATTAGGTGAACCCTTATAGTATTTGTCTTTTGCTGTCTGGCTTATGTCACTAACCATAATCTCTCCAGTTTCATTTTTAATATATCTTTTTAAGTTGTGTTTTCAAATCTAAATGTAAAATAAGATATATTCAGACAACTCTCTTTCATTTCTGATATATCCAGATATTCTCTATTCCAGCATTTTTATCCGATTGTCAGTGTTTCCTTTCACAAATAAACAAATGCTCATATATAAGCATTTGTATGTATGTGGTATATAAATAATTTTTGTATAAAAAGTAAGAATATATGTAAATGGTAGAATACTATAAATATCTTCTTCTGAACCCTATTTTTGTTAATTTAAAAGTAAATTTTACCTGGCTGATGGCACAGTGGATAAGATGAACCTGAAGATTTCTGGTTCAATTCCCCAGCCAGGGCACATACCAGGTTGCAATCCAGGTCTCCAGCCAGGTCCTTAGCTGGAGGCAGGTGAAAGGCAACCATATATTGATGTCTCTCTCCCTCTCTGCCTCTCTCCCTTTCCCTTTCTCTAAAAATAATAAATAACATATTTTTTAAAAATGTATATCCTAAAATGTATTTTATGAGCATGATTTTCCATTTTATTACATAATCCAATTTAGTAGCTGTGCCATTATAGTTTATCCAATCAGGCCTAAATCAATGAACATTGAATTGGTTTTAAATCTTTTGTTATTTCTGTAAGTACTATAATGGGAAACTATTGTCACAAAATACTTCAAATTTTACCAACATACTTTCTGATGAAATTTTAGTATTTACTATTAGAACTGTCAAAGATAAATACATTATGATGTAATTTTTCTAGGGATTCTGAATTTCCCTCATAGGCAGTTTAATTTAGTATTCTCTGATATACCAGCAGTACATCAGAGAGCTTGATTTGTGACAACTTCCCAAATAGATGATTAATTTTATGTGTCAGTCTGACTGTCCATGAGGTACCTAGGTTAAACATTATTTCTGGTTGTGCCTGTGAAGATGTTTATGGGTGAATTCAAAGTAGATTGCCCTCCCCAAAGTGGGTGAGTACTACCCAATCCCTTGAAGGCCTACATAGAACAAAAGGTATAGAGAACTGAGGAACTTGTCCTTTTTTGTTTCCTGCCTATCTGTTTGATTTGGGTCCTCTCATCTCTTCTCATGCCTTTGGACTTGGACTAAATTATACCACAGGCTTTCCTGGATGTCTGGTTTATAGAGGGCAGATTGTGGGACTTTTCAGATTAATCATGGAGCCAATTGCTCATGATAAAATCTATATATAAATACAAATACACACCATATACATATATAGCCATATAGAAATACATGTTTATAAAATACCCTACTGGTCCTGTTTATCTGAAGAACTGACTAATGTTATTGAACTTTTAGATTTTTGTCAGCCTGATAGATGGGAATATTGTTAGTCTAGCATGATTCCCTTTGTATAATTTAAGAATCATTTTCATTTCTTCATCTATGACCATATTGGTTCTCTTTATCATATAACTCTAATCATTATTCCAGCAAATTATTGTATTTATTTCTTCCCACTTTTTAGACATTCTTTATATGTTAAAACGTCTAACTCTTACGTCAGTGGTGTACAACATTTTAAATGGAGTCAAGTTTACTAACCTGTCTTCCCCCCTTTTAAAACTCCATCTAGATTATGAGTCCAGAGCTAAATAAAATTCCTTCTTTATTTTCTTTCAAGTTACAGAGGAAATGGTCTGCCCTTCTCTGCATGTCCCCAAATCATCTGTTTCACACTTGAAAACATGTCTTACCAGTAATACATTGCCCTCTACCGTTGACTTTTCTATCTTTTGCATAAGGACAAGAAATATTTATGTGCAACACTCAATCTCAGCACAGTATAAGACTCAGAATGGGCAGTCACTTAATAGTAAATAAATAGTTTAATGAATGATTGAATGAGTAAAATAATTCAATTAAGGGTTAACTCAATAAAAACTTTATTTTATAAGAAATAAAGTTCTTCATTTCTGTATTTCAATAACCCACAGGAATTAAATAAAACCTAAAACAAATTTAATCTAGGATATGTATTTATATGAATATTATTTTGCTGTATTGGAATTAGATCCCTAGTCTGAGAAGTTCAAAGACATAACTATACTATTCATTTATTCGATTGGTGAATAAAACATTTCTGATCTCTATTCTAAATTGGAAAGTTGCCTAAAGGGTTTTTGGAAGGCCTCTGGATATATATAACATAGAGAAATTAAGAAAAGTTGACAATTGTAGATCAGTGACTTTGACTTGGTTGGTTGGAGTGTCACCCATACAGCAAAAGGTTGCAGGTTCAATTCTTGATCAAGGCAAATACCTAGGTGGGTTCAAGCCCCAGGCCAGGTGTGTATGGGTAAAGGAGGCAATCTGTCAAATGTTTCTGTCTCTCTGTCTCTCTCTGTCTTCCCTTTCCTATCTCTCTAAAATCAATTAAAAAATATATTCAGGTGAGGATTAAATAAAAAAAGAAAAGAAAAGTTGACAGACCTACAGTCTACATACTCAATTGAGAAATAGCAGAAAGGAAAATCAAGGAAAATGTGTACACTTCAAGGCAAAAGAAATTATTAGAAAAAAAGAAAGGCAGGGATTGGTTATTTGAGAAATGAAGGAAAATGATTAAAAAAATTCTTATTATATAATTATGAATGACTCTAAATAAAGAATAGAAAGAATAGGGAAACTTATGGTAAACAAAAGTCATAAAATACCTTACCATAGTTTTTTTTTTTTTTTTTTTTTTTATGTAGCGATGCCAAAGATCATGAAATTGTTCTATAAGCAGGATTTCCAACAATAATACTTTTAATACCAGTCAGAAATTAGGCTAGAATTTGCAATATTACTCTTTAAGAATGAAGTATTAGTCATTCATTGTATAATTGTTAAAGCACAACAATTATATATGCATGTGTATGCATATTTCTCCAGCCCAAGATTGTCTAAAGTGATATCAAAGTACAAATGTGGTTTGGGGTTCCAGTTCAATGATTAGAAGAATAGTTTCCAGGCCTGGTTGTTAATACGATGTTCTTTGGTTCATTTAAAACTACACAGATAGTCATGGCTGGTAGCACAGTGGGTACGATGCCAGCCTGTGATTCCAAAGGTAGCTGGTTCCATTCCCCAGCCAGGTCCGTGGCTGGAGGCAGGTGAAAGGCAGCCATACATTGATGTTTCTCTCTCTATCTGCCTCTCTTCCTTCCTCTCTCTCTGGAAATAGTAAATAAAAAAATTAAAAAACAAATTAAATTACACAGATACCTGGACCCTACCTCAATCCTTTTGAATTGGAATTTCTGGGCCAGATTTTAGACATTCTCTTTCCAAAGTTGTATTGGATATTTTGGTATGTAGTTAGAAGAAAATCTCTTGTTCAAAAAATGGAAGAATAGGACAAAACAATTCATTGAAACAATAAGTGTTTAGCCATTTATGTCTGATAAAAGTTGAATTGGTTGAATTGAGTGTAGGGGCTACGCAGGACCCTGGTGATCTGGGACCATCTAATTAATGAATGTTAAAAATCAAATGCAGAAGTTGTCAAGGAGCACACATTTTATTTGGAAAAAATATCTAATGAGAGTTTTCTTTTAAATGCATGAAAGGATATGGTAAAATTATTTGATAAATCAGCTGAGACTTTCTTTAAAATTTCACCATAAATACAAAAGTTAAAAATTCTGATTAGGAGGTAGAGGTTATAAATAATGATTTGCTAAAGAATTTTTTTTTTTTTTTTTTTGCTAAATCATGTAAATTCTAGTCCAAGATGAAGATTAGATGATTTGGTGATTCAAACTTAGAATTATATAGTCAAAAAAAGTAAATGTATCTCTGGGCTTAAAAAATAAGTTATTTTATTTAATACTATGTATTTGCTGATTGTATTATATACAGTGGCAGATATAATGTCTAAAAGAGTCATTTCATTTTTCCAAATAATATATAATAGTCATATTATTAGTTCCAACAAATTTTTAAAGTATATAATATAATGTTGATATATTAGACTTTGAACTAGATCTTTTGTGTGGAATCCCTTCTTTAACATTTAGTAGTGTTGAGGCCAGCAAGTTGCTCTCCTGTAAGTCTCAAATTTGAAGAGATAAAATTGTTTCTTACCTCTTTAATGCCTGGAACAAAGACTCAGTGAATGTTCACAATTTTTAATTAGACATGTCAGAATATTTTATAGCATATCTTTGAAATCATTTTATTTTTAATTCTTTTTTAAATTAATTTATTATTATTGTACTACAATTGTTTCATTTTTTTCCCCCATTGCTCTCCCGTATTGCCCCTCCACTCACCCTCAGTCAATCCCCACCTCCTTGTGGTAGAAGACAGCTTTGTGTGGTATCAGAAACTGTAGCACCTGTGTGAGCCAGGCCTAGAAAGTGGGCCTGGAAGCCTTGACTGAAAATGGGAAGCAGGCAACAGGCACCATTTGAGACCTTCAAGAGGTTCCCAGGGAAAATCAGAACTAAAAATACAATGTGTACCTTGAAGCCTGCTCTGCTTTGTGTATGTTCTGATCCTAATTAATGGATGTTTGAGTTAAGGCACAGAATGAACTCCCGAGCTATGTTTTATCAATGCTCTGGTGCCAGTGAGTCTAACCATCCTTAAGCAGACACTGCATTTTGTAGCTTATCCTCCCTGGACACTGACTGTTTTATGGCAAACACTTGCACCCTTTTTTGCATGTATTTGCCCCAATAAAAGCTATGTTGGGAAAACGGACTGTGCACCCTCACCACTAGAGAGAGTGGCCATCTCTTCTCTCCAGAAGAACTTCGAGTCCAGGTCAGTCAGTTCAATCTGCAATCAGGTGTCTCCATGGGACAGGGATCCCCCATTCCTTGTCCATGTCCATGGGTCTTTCACATTAGTTTCTTGCCTTCTGTCCCACTCCTTCCCCTCTAGTCACCGTCATTCTGCTCCCTTTTTCTGCATCTCTGGTTCCATCCTGATCATGTTTGTTTTGTTCATTAGTTTCCTGTATTAGGTGAGATCATATGGTATTTGTTTTTGTCCCCTGGCTTATTTCACTAACTTCTGTTCCATCCATGCTATTGCAAAAGGTAGGAGTCCTTTCTTTCTGCTGTGTAGTATTCCATTGTGTGAATGTACCAGTTTTGGGATCCATTTATCCATTGATGGGCACTCAGGCTGTTTCCAGCACTTGGCTATTGTGAGTAGTGCTGCTATGAACATAGGGATACTTTCCATGCATTAGTAAATACACATAATACTTTCAGTTTGATAAAAAACCAGTACAAGTATAAGAATTAAGTTTATGTGCTTAAATTTTTCATGCCATATCATTTTTTATGCACTTAAAAATGCACTCAAGTATATATAACTTTGCTCATATAATGTTTATAATTTAATTGATTTTTTTGCATGCCACCACCTAAGGATGCTTCAAATAGATTTATTACAGCAAAAAACTCTTTGTAGAATTTTTAATAGAACTGGTTTATTTGAAATGAAAATGTTTATAAAATATATAATTAAAAATATATATGTTAATCAAGTTTCATTGTGCTATATTTCTATTAATGCTAATGACTATACTCAGAAGAATAGTTAAGATTATTGGCCTTCTAGATGAGCAATGATGTATGTACCCTTAAAGCAACAAAATATGCATGTGTATGCATGTATATGGAGAAGGACTAAATCAGCAGAAAAAAGCCAGAGAACACCCCTGATTATTTTAAGTTAAATTTATAAATCTTGGAAAAAAAAATATGTGCACATGTTCAGGCCTTTCATATATTTAAAAAAGCAATTTTTAATAATGCAACTTTAAAATGTATTCATAGGATACTTACCTGGCAGGGGAGATACCATGATCATGAAGGTGGTTTTCCCAGTATGAGACTTATCCATTGCACTCCAGATGTGCTGACCCCTGCAATTTCCCCAAATGTGGAAAACTTGACTGCATAATTTCTGGTAGTCGGGGCCTGCGTTCACGCTCTCCCCTGGCAAAAAAAATAAAAAATAAAAATAAATAAAATGTGTTGATAGGAATTTTAATAGACAGGAAAGAGGATAGACTTTAGAGTAAAACAAATAGTGATTTTTAGTTTTTGGTCCTTCATCTTACAATCTGTAAGGCAGTAAAATTGGATATTTAGATTACTACAGGCAATACAATGACTTGCTTGATAGTTTTTGTTTCCCAATAATGTAAAAAGAAAAAGGGATTTTGAGAAAAAATGTTTATTTCATAGGTATTTCTTTTATCTAGTCTCTTTGTTTTATAGCCTTCCTGACATACTTTTGAAAAAATAAATATTTCATATAGTCCATAATGATAGATACTTTTCCTTATAGCTCCATGTAAAAGTCAAAAAAATGTACCTAAGAAGGAATTTGAATGTATGTGTGTCTGAAAATAATCATTATTAGTGATAGAATTCCTACTGATTTAGACATCATTCAAAGTGTTTGTGTCAAAAGGTTTTAAGTAGAGTTAAATAATACCACTGTGACTGTTAATTTTTCCATCTGTTATATTTTTCATCATTAATAGCTACACTGTGATAACTCCTTCTCAGATTTATGCTGCACGCCATGAGCTACCATTTCTTTTTCTTTAGGCATGTTTATTTCCAGGTAACAAATTTATGTGAACTGAATTGTATATGAATTCAGAGTATGCCATAAGTTGGATAATTTAAATATTTTGCAACATTGATTCAGGTAGGTAGCATGTTGTTGTTTTTATCATGTCTGTATGTGTGTGATGATAAAATGTGGGCCTGATTTGATTCAAAAAGTATTATTTTGTTGCATGTTTGTATACTCTGTCATCATACAAGAGGGCCATTTAAATTAAAAAACATATTTGTTTTATTGTCTTTCTTAGTAACATGATCTAAACAATGGAGTTCTTAGGTTGGGACACAGAAATAGGGCATCCAGATTTTGTATTTGGAAATATGAGTAAGTTTGAATCATTTATTAGAGATTTTCTTTTTCTATTTCAGAATTAAATTTGGATGCCAAGGAACTTTTTGAAAATTATTGTTTTACTCAATTGCTAGAATAGTAAGACTAGAGAATTGATTTTTCTAAGGAAAGCAGTGGTGAACATATTATATTTAGAAATAGTTTGATTTTGGTCATTCTTTCATAAAGCAATTAAAGTATTTTGTACTGTACACTTAGTGTTGCATTATATATATTTGAGAGGTGTACCAAGGGCAAATTAATTTCTGCAGTTTGCAGAAGTCCCTAGGCAGAACCCCAATGCTGTCATGGGAGACAACCAAACACTTGAAACCAAGAATAGTATTTTCTTAAAGTATTAACTCTTATAAGGAGAGAGGTGTGGACAATTCAAAAGCAGAATTTCCTTCAGCTTGTGTTTTGTAAAAAAAGGTTTTCTGCCTCATTTCAAGCTAGGCTGGTGAACTCAAGAGTATACAAATCAACATATCTTGAAATCGGTTTAGCCTGGTGTTATCAGCCTGGTACGAGACTTCAAGTAAAATTTTTGAGCACTCGGATCCTAGGGTCAAGATTATACGCAGCCCTGCATAAGACTATTTGGAGATATCTCTTTAGGAGATATTTGACTACTTACTTTATTTAAATCAGCCACTTTGAAGTTCATCATCTGTCATTGTCAACACTAAAAATTGTGGCAGCAGAGAAAGGTCAATCAGTTAATTAATGAATAATTGTCATGTACTCATGCAGTGAAACACTTGAAGGAGATTTGCAGACAAAGGGGTTTAGGGCAGAGCTTTCTGAATGATTTTATAATACATCCTTTATTCCTTAGGTTGATAAGGCCAGGATTTGGGGCACCTAAATCCCCAGGCTCAATTACTATTGCCATAAACAAACTCAACTGGGGCTCCAGTAGGGAATAGATATTATCATTTTCATATGGGTTCTGATATAAAAATGGTTGGGTTGTTACATGGTCCTGCTCAACAATATTTTCCAGTTTTCCTTCTGGATGATTCAGTGTAGGGATGCCAGATAAATGGGACACAATTAAAATCATTATTCAGATAAATAACAGTATTTTAGCAAGTGTTTTCCAAAATATTGTATAGTATGCATATATTAAAATTGTTAATTTATTTTGGAAATTCAAATATAACTTGGAATCCTATATTTTCCAGCTTTACTAAGGTGTAATTGACAACTAAAGTTATAAGATATTTAAAATACATAACATTTGATCTATTTATACATTGTGAATAGATTTCCCCATCAAGTTAACACATTCATCACCTCACATATTTACATTTTTTGACAAATATACACCTATATCTGGCAACAATTACTTGTATATTTTAAGATTATACTCAATTTGGTCATGTCAGTAAGTTTCACTTCTCCAAAAGATTTATTTCATAAAATCAATTCTTTCTCATGCAAACAATTGATTGCCTAAGATAGATTTCCTAGAAAGCTTTTCCCCTGATCCTGCAATCATGGAACCCTAAGATGTTGTAAAGATTGGATTCTGAACAGTCAGTTATACAGTAGCTGTCTAGAAAAGATTGGAAGTCTTGAATACTATTTTGAGTAAGTGAGAAGTGAGCCATTGTTTTTTGTATGCTTACATTGAAGTTTAGGAGGTGCTTATTATCACAGAACAGCCTAAATTATCTTGACTAGTAAAGGTTAGAAGGACTGGATTACTAGGCATATGGAGCATGACTCTCAGTACTAAAATTGTACCTGAATTTAAAATGACGTATTGTTGCAATAGTATGTATGTATGCTGTGTGCATGCACAGACATGTGTGTAGGTGCACACACATACATATTTGTTTCAACCATATTTACTTATGGAGAGCTGAACTTAGCCTGACTTGAAATTTCTTCAACTGAATATTATAGAGGGAAAGGTAGGCAAAGTTGCTGAGGATGATTGCAAAGGCATGATTGCATTAGAAGAACAGGGAACGAAATTGGATGAGGAGGGAAGTGGTATTAAGAGACAGTAAAATGGATGTAGAAATCAACGAACAGCTGTCCTCGGTGGAGTCAAATATAAAAGAAGTTTGTGATATAATATTTAACTTACTGCAGCTTCTGATGTCTTGAAGAACATATGGGTCCTTAAAAACCCTTCATTTGAAGCCCTGGCTGGTGGCACAGTGGATATGGCACTGGCCTGTGAACCCAAAGGTTGCTGGTTCGATTCCCAGCCAGGGCACGTAATTAGGGTGCAAGCCAGGTCTCCAGCCAGTCTGTAGCTGGAAGCAGGTGAAAGGCAACCATACATTGATGTCTTTCTCCCTCTCTGCCTCTCTCCCTTCCCCTCTCTATAAAAATAATAAATAAAGTATTAAAAAAAAAAAAAAAAGTCCTTCACTTGTAAGCCTTGGTTGGAGTGTCTTCCTGATACAACAAGTTTGCAGGTTCAAGTTTCAGTCAGAGCACATACAAGAATCAACCAATAAGTGCATTAATATGTGAAACAAAAAAAAATGATGTTTCTTTGTCTCTCTCCTTTCCTCTCTCTCTCTCCAAAATCTTTCACTTATAGTTATTTGAATTAATTGGATAGAAACTTGAAGCTGAGAAAAAAAAGAAATATGACCTGCTTATTTAATGATGCAGAAATAATTGGAAATGTGTCTTAAAAAAATAAAGGTAGGATTTGGAATTTGAATAATTTTAGAAAAGAGTAAAAGGCATTTCTGATCCAGTCTCAGATGAGCCACCATCATTTTACAAATCTATTTTATTTCTTTTATTTTAATCATTAATCAGTTCAAAGATTTTCTGTTTTCAATGTTCCATCTTATTCAGTCTCTCAAATAATATGTCTTTTTAACTGGATATTGTTAGGTAAGTACTCTGTTAACAATTATTTTCCTTGTCTAAATACATCTTTATCAACACTTTTATTATTGTTCAACACTTACATATTAAGGTATATTTGAAATTTTGGTTGATACTGATTTTCTAGAAAGATAAAATTCACCAAAAAATACTCCAGTATTAAAGAGGTCATGTAATCAAATAGCTACCTTTACAAAACAAAACAAACAAACAAACATATCAATCTTAAGTGGTTTAAAATGCAAATCTTATAAACTTGCAAATGTGACCATGACATTATTCATCTTGCTCCTTGTGGTAGTAGCAATTTTTTCCTACTTGCTGAAACTATTTATCAACCTCAGGGTTATTTTCTTGTTTTGTCATAGATGTGTTGGAACCATTTTATTTAATTACATCCCAGAAATAGTTAACTGTGGTCATTAAAACAGAAGGGTGCAGATATTATGTTATTCATTATTAATAAAGACATGGACCATTCGTATATAGTATATGCATAAATACATTGATTATACAAAAAAATCACTATACATCATTAGTGTGGAATATGGGTACTTGTAATTGTAGGTTTTACCTCAGTCTATCAACCTTTGTTATATTCTAAAGAACATGCATATTTTTAGATAAAATTTTATGATGTATTTGTTTTTGTTGTTCATATATAAATGAATTTACATCATAAAACAACATTAAGTTGTCAAAAATCTTCAGTTAATTTGCATGAGTAAATTAGAAACTAAAATTTATAAAGTTAATTCTTGCTTGACTAAATTTAAATAAGGCAACATGCAGTAAAAACTGATGTAATTTCTTAAAAAGAATTTTTGATTTCACTATGTAACTCATAAAAAGAATAATGGTAGTAACAGACTAGTAATGTAATGTTTTTACCAAATGTGTCTGAGCCATAAACCGTAAGCCTTCAAATGACTAAATTGAAAGACCATCCTTGAAGAGAAGATACAGTAAAGATTATCTCAGGGTGATTGCATATGGTGGTGGAACCATCACTCAGCTTTCCATAAAATCTTTGGTATTCTAGAATTTGCAAGTGAAAAAAAGAACAATAATACACAAAAATCACTAGAATAAAGACATAGAAACACATTGGAGGTTAAGAAAAAGTGGTAAGTAGAGAAACATAACTTGGGAAACTGAGAAATTGGATAACACAAGATAGGTGTAATAAACATAGTTTATATTCATTTGAACACTTGTGATATTTTGATGACTTCTTCTTCATCTTGCTGGTGAGGGAGAGTTTCCCACCTTAGGGTTATGGAGATTGAACTTAATACCTGACACTGGAGAGATGAGATGGACAGTAGCTTATTAGTCACATGTTCCCACAACCTGGGTAGAGGACATATATGCTACTTAGGGCCACTGAAAAGTTTTACTTGGAAGCAGTGAAGAAGCAGCAACAGAGGGAGACAGGCTTCATAATTACAAGAGACTGAGGTTCCACAATAAGATATGATTGTGTTATTTCAATATTTCTCTTGGCTGACAGATAACTGAATCCCATTAATTGGAGATCAGCAGGCACTGTTCCTCATTCCCATGACAAGAAGAGTGTTTGGCTAGGGGATCCTTTTTCGGGGATGACAGTGCATATGTGTGTGTGTTTGTGTGTGTAGACAAATACTGTTTATTTTACAATTTTAGAATTACAAAAAAAATGCAAAGATAAGACATAGTGTTCCTATATCCCTTACATGTAGATTCTTATTATTAATACCTTACATTGTCATGGTATAATTGTCATAATTATTAATCAATATTAATCTATTTTCATTGACTAAAGTTCATATTTTATTCATCTTTCCTTTTTCTGATCCAAGACCTCATACAAGATATCACATTACATTTAACCATCATATCTCCTTAGGCTACTCTTGGCTGTGGATTTTGTCTCAGATTTTTTCTTAACTTTGATAACCTTGAAGAGTTGAAGAGTATTGGTCAGCTACAAGGTATACTGATGCTCAATTGAGATTTGTTGAATGTTTATGTCATGACTAGACTATGTTACAGGGTCCCTTTTCAGAAAGACCATAAACTGCCATGTATACAACATCTTATGAAGGCACAAATGAAGGTAAGACAACAAAAGACATCAAGATTGAAGCCCTGGCTGTTGGCACAGTGAGTCCTATCTGGTGGTGCAGTGGGTAAGGTGCTGGCAAGTGAAATCAAAGGTCACTGGTTCGTATCCCAGCCAGGGCACATAACCAGGTTGCAAGCCAGGCCTCCAACCAGGTCCATAGCTGGAGGTAGGTGAAAGGCAACTACACGTTGATGTCTCTTTCCCTCTCTGCCTCTCCCCCTCTCTCTAAAAATAATAAGTAAAATCTTAAAAAAAAAGATTGATGTTTATGTCAATCACCTGGCTGAGGTATTGTTTAACAGGCTATTCCACTACAAATTTGTACTTTTCCCATATGGTACTCTTTGGAGGGAAGTCACTTTGACTAGCCCACACTTGAGGGTTGGAAGTCATGGTCCAGCTGTTTGCAAGTAGAGTATCAACATGAATGATCTGGAATTATTTTTCATACGAGATTAGTCTTTCCACTTATTTAATCATTTATTAGTATCAGCTTACCAATATTTTATATTATAGGTTCCACCTTTGTCCCCTGGGAGCTATTTCTATTGGTTTCTTCTTCCTTTGACATATTCCATCATTTTGTGTGTGGTGGGTGTGTGTGGTATTTGTGTTCTAACACTACCTTACTTTCCAGCATGAGAATATGCTTAGAGATCATCTAATATATTTTTAGCCACAGTCTTAGAGTCAGCCATTTCTCAAATAGCACTGGCTACTTTTATTGGAGAAAAACTATATATACACACATAAAAATATTTCTATCAGCATATAAATTAAGCTAAACATGAGTTTACACTAATGTTTCTAACTAGAGTGATTCATGTGATACTGGATGATATTTGGGAGACATCATTAAAATTTATTCTCAGGTGTCCTACAATAAATATGGTAATGGCTTTTCAGATAGGACATATATCTATAGGAAGAAATAACCTTTGTTCTCTCAACAAAATATTTTTTATATAAACAAAGATTTTATGTGTTCTTATAGTTCAAAACTATTTTTTATTACTGCTCATATACAACTTTGACTTATATAATCAGAAATTTAAAATTGTAGGAATCTTAGAGATTATGTAATCCAACTTTCTCACTTTACATGGCAAAATTAAAATATAGCACATTTAATTTATCTTCACATATTTGCATGTGAATAAGTTGGTAGTTAGTCTAGATTTAACTCAAGTTTCTAACTTATGACTTGCAAAATCTAAAACTACGTCCTATAAGCTTACAAATTATAACAGAGACTTGTATATATTAATGAAACCCAGATAAAGAATAATAGTTCAAGTAAATTATGTTTAATTAAAGATCAACATGACTAAGTAATAATGATAAAGTGAGAACAGAAATAAAAAAGACAATAGAAATGAGAATAACATACTAAGAAGTTTGTTCATTAACTCCTGTTTTGTTTTTCTTTTTACCTATTCAAGTATCTCTGATTTGAGAAACATTACCCTACATTCAAAGAATATTATTCTGAGAATCAAAAAATTATATTCTAGATTTATAATTTCACCTATTTATCCCACTGTAAAGTGAAACTATCACCTTAATGTTAACTAATTCCTTAGACTCAATATTTATACAATTATTTCTGCTGTTAAAAATTAACCTATTTTCTTAGAATTTTATTTTAAGATTGTAGAAATTAATAAATTCTTTCAATGATGACTTAAACATACATTAAAGAAGAATATGATACTAAAATATTAAATTTCCTGACCTACAATCAAGCCTGGGTCCTATCCAAAGTAATAATTTATTCTCATGTTGATAATAAAGTTTTATAACTCTAATTGGTTTAGTGGTTTCCAGGTAGAAGACAACTTTTACTGGCCTTTTTATTATGAATGCTATTTGCCAACATTTTATCAAGAATGTTTTGCTGTTGCCTGCACAGGTTTCTCTTGATGTTCTGCCAGTCCACAGTTAATGAAAAGCAGCTCACTAACAATTTGTACTCTCAGGACACTGTGACAGTGCCAGCAGCTCTATCAACCCAGACCACTTGTAAATAGGTTCTCTGGTTTCCAAGGCTACCTATTTTCTTTTATTACAGAAGAAGCAGTCTACCACATGCATGCCTTTTAATTAGCTAAAGCAGCATAGGTTCCAAACTAAATACAGTTCAACTACCAGGAATTTTCTAGGTCAGTTAACTGTTATTTTATTTAAAGGCCTTCTAATGTCTAAACCATGGGTTTATGAATGTAGAAAATAAAACTGTAATATCTTGATTGGTAGAAATGAGACACACCTAGAAAATTCTATACTGATTATGTTATTTAGGACTCTTCAGGAAAACTTATAAGTGTCAACGAGATATGCTCATTCTTTCCTGGACAATGCATAAAGAAGCAAACAGTGATTCTTGTCTTATAATGCCAACAACAAGGTTATCTGGTGAGTATTTTTTCAATTAATATCCAGAGAATTGTGAATGATTTCTATTTTCTGGCATGTCATCATACAGCATTTTATTATCTGAGGAATATGTGAAAACTATGCTCAAATTTTGCACAATATCTGTTCTACTCCTAAGAAGAAAACTCTGTAACATAAAAGAATCTTCAACTAAAAACCTAAAAGATTCATTTCACTTTGGGGATGTTCTATAATTTCTTTGATTGATTTTGCACATGTTTTTAGCCATTCATCAGAACAACTACCCATTAGGACTGCAATCAAAATGTCAGATTGCATTGCAACAGGGACCTACTTTCAAGAACTCATTGGCATTTCTGTAACAAAATCTTTTTATATAGTTCAGACTGATTGGTTTTATACTAAATTTTATTCCATCATTCCAGTGACAGAATTAAAATGAAAAGGTATTACATGGTGACACCAATAGAAATTTTGACATCTTGGCAACAATTTATGAAAAGTTCTAATTAAAATCAGATTGCATTTTTTAACCTATTAATACCATATGTTTTATTTTAAAATCCATATAGTTCAGTGTTTTTCTATCATTTAATAATATTAAGGATTATTTATTTTCTATGCTTGTTTATTGGTAATATGAATAATGTTGGATTTATGAGGATTGTACATTTAAAATCCTATTAGTACTAGACTTAAAATTTTACATATATGTTCCTAGTTGCCACTAAAACATAGACACATTCTAAAACAAAGAAAACAAATTGTGTAGCATTTCTTATTGTAGTCTATCAAAGGAATAAAAAAACAAAAACCTCCAAGTGGACAAGGGACTCCTTTATCTTCATTGCCAAGACACATTATAGGTTTCACTTCTCCCAAAGCCTAGAGGACAACAAAACCCAGCCAGATTTGTGACATGTTCAGATTTTAGGAATGCAGTCCTACAACTGTTTCCCCTTTCTCTCTCTTCTTGAATTTTATTTAATCTCTTTCTTAGCATCTAAACATTTTTCTTTTTCTCCAAAAGTACTTGAACATTACTTGATTCTCATTTTGTAAATACTTCTAAATATTCAACTATGATGATTTCATTTTTAATGTCTTTGTTAAAACTTCCTTAAAATGAGAACTTAATCATTTTTATTTGATTTATTTTAGTAGATATATTAAAGAATATTCCTTAAAACTATTTTTGCTTCATAGGCAAAAGCAAATTGGGATTATATCTAAACAGTCTTGAAGACAGTAATAATAGGTTTATCACATGATAGAGAAAATGTAAATACAGAAAACTAAAAAGAAGAAAAATATCCAGATTTTCAACACTTACGTATTTCTGTCTAGTATTTTATATGCATTTGGGAAATAAATATGATTCCTTTATGAGTTAATGACTAATGATATTGTTTGGTTTTAATATTAATTAAAGTCATAAGTATTTAATGTTGTGAATGACATCTCTATCTTTGGCCTCAATGGGATCACATTTTCTTGAACTTCTTCCCAGTCCTGTAGGTATGGTTGTGTGTCTCCTGTGAATGTCTCAACTTTTCAATAGGCTACTTAAGGGCAGAAATCTCAGCTCTTGTAGCTTGCCATAGTCTTCTGCAAAAATATCTACTGGTTCAATGGCTTCAATCATAACCCATATGTCCCAAATCTCCATTGCCCTGTCTAACCAAGATTTTTTTCCTGATGTAATAACTTTAACATGATTTTTATCCATCTTTACTGAAAATTGAAGTTTTAATATATATATTTTTATTTTTGCTGTTCACTATCCCTCACAATTACTTTTAACTATAGTATTCTTAACTCTAAGCCTTCATTTAGCAAACTTAGGTCTCCACTTCTAGTCTGAGCATTGAAGATACTTCCTCAGAAAGGACTTAGTCATTTCTGCCTGTCCCATTCCTTCCTACTTTCTAATGCTTTCATCTCAAATAAGAACCTCTGTTCACAATTTTATAGCACCTGACAGTTTTACATCCCTATGGAATACTATAAACTCAATGAAGACTGTAACCATGTTTGACCTAGTAGCCCTAATGTCTACAGAACCAATGGCATTTTCATGGCATTTTCAGTTCTCAATATTTTATAAGTTTTAGTGATTTTCATGTAAATTTGCACAAGATAAATCAAAAGCCCCAAGTAGGTAAGGCAATTCATATTATTAATTTTTCATTATAGTAAAATAGGATTGAAATTAAGTTTTCATATTCTAAACCTGAATAGTTTTTTTCTATTATCTAAGATGAAATATTATATTGATTAGAACTTAAAAGTTATGTGACAAGAAAATATATTTTATAATTAATATGACTGTGACCAAGTTAAATATTTAAATGCATTTTGATATTAATATTTACCAGTATAATACCTGACATTTCTGTGTGGGATCCTTGAATTTATTTTTTTTTATGACTCCACATTTCATTGTGGTTTTAAAACAAAATGGTATAGGATGATATGAGTGCATTTTTTAAAAAGATTTTCGTTATTATTTTTAGGGAGAGGGGAAAGGAGAGAGGAAGAGAGGAAGAGAGACATCAGTATATGGTTGCCTTTCACCTGCCTCCAAGTGCATTTTAACTGATTCATTTCCATCATTCTTTTTGTATAACAGAGATAAAAATGGATAGCAATAAAGTCTTACTACTATAACTTCTTCCCTTTAATAAGATAAAAAAATGCTGACAATAATCCTAACCAATCTATTCAATAGAACCCTTACAGGGTCCAATGAACATTTTATTTATTCCATTACTTCCACAAAATATTAATAGGGTTTATTTTCATAAATAAAATATAGAAAATGCACATTACTCTCAGCGATATAAAAATCTAAAGACTAATATTTTAGAAAACATACTTTATATTCATCTTTGTATCAGATTTTACATAGATTATAATCTGTGAACTGAAACTAAAATCTTTTCAATTGCTTTAATCTTTCGGTTTCGGTTACAATGATATCAAGCTTGCCTTTAAAGCTAATGTATAAACATAAAAAAGCTGTTTTCAAATTTATCAGTTATTAAGGAAAATAATTTTTACTAAATGGCATTTTCAGTTATTTCTGCTTAATGTGAAATTCTCCCCAGAAAATCTATAGATGTTAAAACAAAAATAATCACTTCATTTTCCCCTGTTCTCCTCCCATTTGAAATCCTGCTGTTGTTATCCAATTTATTCATGTTATTTTTCTTCTTGCTCCTGTGGAGACTTCTAAACTATTACATTTACTTTTTGGTTTATGTGGAAGATATATGAACCCATTTAGAATAATTTATTTATAAATAACTTGATCTAATTCTCTTACTTCACCATTTGTCGTTGTGTTTATAGCTTAAATCACTGAACCACAGTTAAATAATTAAATTAAAATATGAAAAATTTGTAGCATCATTAAAAATAATGATAAAAAAGAAAGAAAATGAATTGGCATATTCTTCCTCTATACAATATATTAAACAGACTAATCACTCTTTGTAAATGGAAACTAAATATATGAAGCATAAAAACAAAGAATAAATGTTAACATTGATGGAGTAAGAAAATCAGAGAAAGTAAACTATGCATAAATACATAAATAGAAGTCATTGGTCTTGCTCATTACAGCAAAACATATGTATCTTTTTTCCCATGTCTTGTTTCTAAAACTTTGATCATTACAGTTTTCTAAGTTATCTTTCAAAAGAAAGTGTGATGTGCTTAAAAGTATGTGAAACAAATTTTGCCATTTCTTGATATTTTATTCCTTATATTTAATGGAACTTGAAACCAAGAAACACCTAGTGTTCCACCTTACCCAGTGTGACATAGTTGGGAATCAATTTCATATGATATGAAATTTAGTAATTTGGCTTTGGATAATATTGATTTTCTTAACTCCTAATTTACTTTTGAACCACTTTTGTTTTCACATCACACATAGTAGAAGATATAGTCAAAAACCCATCAATATAAAATAATGTAAATGAGACAGGCAAAAACATATAAAACTCTTAATTTTACCATTTTTTCTTTCTAAATCTGAAGAAAACTAAGTGTTCACTTCAACTAGAAAGTGAATTTAACCAGAAACTGAAGTACACTGAACTAATGGAAAAGATGATCTCATAATAAGACATGTACCAGGTCTGAAATGATCACTGATGACTTACAGGGGCAGAAATACAAGGGAACTTCAGGAAGGTGGAAGGAAGTGGGGCTAAGGCTCGAAGTTGAGTATGAATAACTCCATCAAAGGACTGTTGTCAAACTGCCATCTGAGAGACTAAGAAAAGGAAAACTGGTCAGCTTTTGCTCAGCATCTGCTAAAATTTGTGAGATCTGTGAAATCCTTTATGTTACTAGAAGAGAATAGTAGAAGATATGTCTAAGACATATGAAGAATATGATAGAAAAAGTATGTGGTTATTTCAGTCACCCCTTCTGTATTTGTTACAAGAGTCAAGATGGGCACATCAATGAGAACAAGGATTAATTATTGCAAGATATATAACCACTAAAATATTGGCATGACATTATAACAGCTTTATGTGAGACTAAAGGGAGGATCCAAATACAGCTACAGACACTGTATGTCACTGACAGAATTATGACTACCTTAAATAACTAAATAATACAAATAAGCAGACAGTTAAGGGGGGAAATAAACAATGAGATCAGTAATAAATGTTATGTTATATATAAATGTAATAACAGAAAAAAAATCCTTAGAATTTCAGATCTAGTATATCTGGATAAATGACACAGCTATATTTATTAGACACAATTAATACTTTTAGTAAATGTAATAGATAAATTACTACTTTAAAAGAGGTTTCTTTACTTACAAAGTTTTAGATGATGGAGTGGTGATAGTAAGATTTGTTTGAGTAAGAAGGCAATCTAACTTTTTAAAAAGATTTTATTTTATTATTTTTAGAGAGAGGGGGAGAAAGAGAGGGAGAAAGACATCAATGCATGGTTGCCTTTCATCTGCCTCCAGCTATAGATCTGGTTGGAGACCTGGCTGGAGCCCTGGCTTGCAACCCAAATATGTGCCCTGGCTGGGAATCAAACCAGCAACCTTTGGGTCTGCGGGCTGGCACCTTATCCACTGTGCCACCAGCCAGGGCCAATCTAACTTCTTTAGTTGTACAAACTTATTATATATGATAGATAACCAGGCATTTGTGTTTGAGCAGTACTATTTCTAAGAAAAAAGAAACAGAGAATAGGAAGGCTTTAGTAACCAGTTCCAAGAGAAATTTTCTTCCACAAGGTGGCAAAATAATGTAAATTAAATGTCTAATATTCAATCTTAACTGGTTTCCACTTAGGTATTTTTTCTGTAACTATTTGTCTTGCTTTATTACATTCTGTCAATTATTGAGCCTTCCCACACTAGATGATAATCTTTCTAGAGTTGTCAGTGAGAGAAATACAAAGACATTTTCAAAATTACTAATAAGGGATACCCAGGGAAATATTCCTAAATATCAGGAAAACTGTCTTATTTGTTTCTCTTTCCATATGTTTGCTGCTCAATCAGAAATTGTGTACTGAATGTAGCCCTGGGCTAAAACCTGACTTACAGGACCACAACTTTTTATATTCATATATTTTCTCTATCTGAGATACCTTTGACCTTTTTCATCTCATGACACACATAACCTAATTACAAAAATTCTTCAGCACAACAAAAAATATATTTTTTGCCCATTTGACAAAAAATAGGTATAATTTAGATTGACTTCCAAAAAATAATAGTAGCAATTACCTTACTTTCTTTTGCTCCAAAATCACTTTTTCAAAAATCAGGTGCTTATTCTTGTATATGAGAATTTCTGGTACCAATAACTAACTGATTGGAAGCAACCCTATTATGCAACATGATCAATAATATTTACTGACTCTGGCTGGTGGCTCAGTGGAAAGGTGCCGGCCTGTGAACCCAAAGGTCGCTGGTTCAATTCCCAGTCAGGGCACATAACCAGGTCTCCAGCCAGGTCTGTGGCTGGAGGCTGGTGAAAGGCAACCATACAGTAATCTTTATCTCCCTCTCTGCTGCCCTCCTTTCCCCTCTCTCTAAAAATAATAAAATCTTTTTTTAAAAAAGTGATATTTATTTATATTACATAATATTCTCTACTATATGATCTATGCATGTATGATTCAAGACAGAACATTCACACTACATGACTATTGTTTTGTCATTTTTTAAAATTTGAAAATCTAGGAAAAAAGAGGTCATTGCCCCAGACTAAATAGTTGGGTATTGCATGTTTTAAAATATTGCAACATTGTCAGGCCTGCTGCAATAAACTGGTTGAAAATTGGTGTTCTATCTTATTGTTCAAGATGATAATTTTCCATTCTATTCAAGCTCTGTGACTCAATATCATCCAAATATCTCAAATTATGTATTTAACAAACTCTTATGTAACACTTACTCTGTCTGAATCAATCACTGTTTGAAACACTTTACGAATAAGTTCATTTAAATCTCCTACAATATTATGAGATAGGTGTTACTAATCACCGCTTTCAGCTGGGAAAATTGAACAGAGAGGTGAAGTAATATTTCTGAGTCATAAAACTCCTTAGAGGTAAAGAAGACCTCTAGCTCTTGAGTTTGTCTTATTAGTCAAAACACTGTGTTGTCTCTATGCTTGTAGGAATTAAAAGGTCCCCATCACCATACAAGGTACATCCGTAAGTCTTCTCTGCTTATCTTGCACTTAATTCAAAAAGAAAAATTAAGTGGTGTTCAAATTAGGGTCCATTCTATTAAGGACTTTGCTGCTTTTCATTATATATGCAGAATTATAATACATATATTCTGTGAACTGGCTTTGAATATTTTTCCCTGAATTAAGCAAGCCATTTCAAATAATAAACTCATTAAACCCTTTTTTATTCCTATGACAGATTTTTCACAAATTAGTTATAAACAATAAAGTAACATGTAATGCTTTGAATTAGAAAGAAAAGTGATATTTTTAGTCCAGAAGGTGATGTGCTATTAGGAAAGGAGGAGTCAAGTTGATAAAACAGCATGATTAACTCTTTATAGGAGAGGGAATTTAAATGAGCCCATCCATCCCAATAAACCTTAGAATTCTGAGCAAAAGAGGATGGTTGTAGATTCCCTGGGCTTGATCTTGGAAGAACAGGAAACTTTGGAGTAAATATGCCAAGCGCTAGCAAAGGAGAAGAAACAAGCCAATCTTGATCTTATTTCCTCCCTCCCTCAAGTTTTCCTAAGGATCAGGTCTGAGCTCAGGAGTAAAGAAGTTTTAATTTGATAACAAATCAATATTTTAGCATTAATAGGACTAGATTCTTTTATTGTCTGAAAATGAAATTATTCATTAAGATTGGTGACAAGAGAAACTAAGGGTTATCCCTCGGATTGCAACCAAAGGTAAAGAGGCGAGTTCCCACAGAAATATTATCAAACAATGGTGGCAAAATAATAAATTTTGTTCAAAAATTCAATAGGCAGTTGTCATTAGCATAGACATCAAAGTGCTTCAAGTTGAACAAATCAGAAAACTATATACCAATTTTACTTATAAAAATGTTTATTATTTATTACAATATCTGAGGATAGAATAAAAAGCACATTAGTGGGGAGGGGGACAGAGGGGAGCAAAAAGGGGAAGGATGTAATACAACAATAAAATTAAAAAGAAAAGCACATTAAAAAGTAGTGAATGATGATAAAGATCAACTTATATTAAAATGAAGTGGTTCAGTTTTAGAAAATTCATAATGAAATTTGCCATATTAAATGTTCATATGATCCTTATCATGAGTACATTTTGTTAAAACAATTAAAAAGGAATGCTATGTAGATATATCTTTAAATTGATCTAGCTATTAATCTATTAAGCTGAAGCTTGCATTATGCTTAAAAGTGACAAAGCAGAAAAATTTCCCCATTAATAGTATTTGTCTGAAAGTGCTTATTAATACAATTACGGAAAACAAACCAAAAAAAAAAAAAAAAAGCAAGAAGGAAAGATCAGAAAGAAAGGAACAAAAGTATTTGAAGATAGTATAATTGTATTGCTAGAATCCCTTAATCTACTAATAAATAAATTAGAAAATAGCATTTAATAAGAGGTTGATATACTAAATCATTGTAGTAAAATAAATACTTCTGCTAATCAAATAAGTAATTCTTAATAAAATATTGGAAGTAAACATACCATTTAAAGTAACAAATAAGTGAAATGTTTAAATTCCTGAGAGAATGGTTAAGGAATGTTTAGTGCCTGTGTAGGAAATACCTTAGCTGGGCTGGTATGGCTCAGAGATTGACTCCAAGTGGGTACTTGAAATATGGGGGAAACACTTTGTAAAGTATATGATTGTCTTACTACTCTGTACATACCTAAATTTAATACAGCATAATATTGAATATAAACTGTAATTGAAAAAAAAGAGAAATACATCTGAGTACATGATTATCACCATATAAATATAGATCAACTGTACTAATTTTATATTTGTAAATTTACTATTTCTTATCCGCATAAAAAATTGAGAGTAAGAAGAAAGTAAAAAGGAATAACTATTAACTCAATTTTTAATCTTTAAAAATATATTGATATTACATAATTCATACACTTATTTCTTGAGTACTCTGCATACTAGGAACAGCTCCATAATTTATACTTACTGCACCAAAAAATATACAACCACATTTTTAACAGACCAGAACAAAGATTGTTAAACTATCATAGATTACAGTTCAAGACCATATGAGGAGTATTTAAGAGAACACTTTAAAAAGGCAATTTCCTGGAGGAAGTTATACTTTAAATGCAGTGACCTGTGAAAAAGTTTCTTCTCTTTAAACGTGTCTGCTTCAAAAGATTTATTGATTGTGAAGGGGAAAGAGCAACATTTTATGTTTGTTTTATTTTATATTTGCTACCTTCCTTAAAGGTCAAAAGAGAAAAGAATCACCATGAGCTACCTACCATGTCTTTGTTCTATGTACTACACAGATTACACAGAAGGAAGAGAAAATCAACTGGTGAAGTTACGGAACCAGGTAAGTCATATTTAGGTATATAGAAATGCTGCTTAGGATATTAACTTCTATAAGCTATTCAGCCTTATTAATGGTCATTTGGATATCTGTCAGAGCCCCAATATAATCTTATCAACGAACATGCAAATTAGAACAAATTTTCAGGAGTTATAAACATCTTATATACAATGTGTGGCAGAATGCAGTAAAATCAAAAAAGTACCAAGTCCCAACAATAGGCATTAAACTCTGCAAGAGAAAGTTCTAGGGTTTTTTTGTTTTCCCGGTAAAATGACTATGACATTTGGGTGAGGAGCAATGTTAAGCAAATGTCATATATCATTTTTTCCCACATATGCAAATATTGCTTGCTTACTTTTAGACATGCAATTATTCAGAAACTTTAGTTTGGAGATCATTGTTGCTTATTTTTTTCTTCTAACATCTGTCCATTAAAATTTTTATCTTTATTACTCTACAAAGAGTCTATATTATTTCAAATTTTTGTTCAGCCTCTACCTAATTATCACATTAAGTATTTTAACCACAAGGACAAAGAGATTTCAACATTAGCATTAAACTCAGGATTTTGGGTTTAATACTGGGTTTAAACCTCATTTATTTTAATAAATCCTCAATTTATTTTAATGAATCTACAACAGAAAAATCAATGCACCTGTAATTGTTTTAAATCCATTTCTACCTCTCCTGCATTTTCTTAGTTTGAATTAAATATTAAGTTCAATCTCTTTAATCTCTCTCTTCTCCCTCCTCCATTGCCCCCCCCCCCCTCCGCCATCTCTCTCTCTCTTTAGGCACCCTACATCTCACTCTGTCCAGAAATGAACCTATACTTCTATGGTTGGTTAATTTTTAACAAGGGTTTCAAGTCCTTTAATAGGAAAAGATAGTTTTAACAGGTATTGATGAGAACACTAAATTTTCACATGGAAGAGAATGAAGCTAGACCTCTCACCTTATACCTTATAGAAAAATTAACTCAAATGGATCAATAAACTAAACACAAGAGCTAAAGTCACAGAACCCATAGAAAAAAAAAAAAAAAAAAAGAGTAAATATTCATCACCTCAAATTCAGCAACAAATTTTTAGATATGACCCAAAAAGCACAAGTGACAAAAAATTGATACATTGAGGGCCCTGGCTGGTGGCACAGTGGGTAAAGCACCAGCCTGTGAACCTGAAGGTCACTGGTTTGTTTCCCAGCCAGGGCACATAACCAGGTTGCAAGCCAGGTCTCCAGCTGATTCCGTGGCTGGAGGTGGATGAAGGGCAACCATACATTGATGTCTCTCTCCCTCTCTGCCCCTCTCCGTTCCCCTCTCTCTGAAAATAATAATAATAATAAAAAGATACATTTAATTTAATCAAACTAAAACAAAATTGTGTAGCTGAAGTGGTTCATTTCATGTGTCACCCTGTCTATGCTACAGTACGTAAATAGGCATTCACATATTTCTCTATTTTTGTGAGGGTATTATTTAGTTGATATTACCCTCCATAATTTAGGTGCAATTCATCAAATTCTATGAAGGCCTTAATGGAAAAAATACCAAGCTACCCAGAGGAAGAAGGCTGACAGCAGACTGCTGGACTGCTTTCTGACAGGAACTACAACTCTTCCCATGTTTCTCGACCATCAGCCTACCCTAGAGATTTTGGACTCGCTAGCCTCTACCATTGCATAATACAATACTTTAAAATAAATCAATATATTATATTGATCAATAAAATTATAAATGTTAACATGGGTTATTAAATAAGAATGAAGCACAAAAAATTCATTTATTCTCAACACACACATACAATGGTGGGCAAAAATAGGTATGTAGCTGTCAGCACATAAAACTCGGATTTTATGTTTGTATTATTATTTATCATTATGTTATTTGTATTACAACTGTAAACCTACTTTTGCCAGCTCCTATATATACTGATCCATTTATGCCCCTTATGCTCTTCTCTCCACCACAATACCAACCTGTTGTCCATGCTCATGAAACCTTTTCCTTTTTGCTCCCCCTCTAGCTCCTAAAACATACTGATAATTATTTCACTGCTCTCTATCTATGTATCTGTCTATTTTGCCTATTAGTTCAGTTTGTTCATTAGATTCCACATACGAATAAAATCACATGGTATTTATCTGTCTCTGGCTGGCTTATTTCATTTATTATAATGTTCTCCAGTTTCAGCCATGTAGGTGCAAAGGGTAAAATGTTCTTATATTTTTTATGGCCAAATAGTAAATGTCCCATAGTTATTCTATCTACTCATCTACTGATGGACACTTGTGCTGCTTCCATATCTTAGCAAATGTAAATAATGCTGCCATGAACATACGGTTGCTTATGTTGTTTCAAGTTAGTGTTTTAGTTTTCTTCAGAAATATTCCTATAAATAGGGTAGTTGTGTCAAAAGCAGATCCATTCTTAATTTTTTGAGGTATCTCCATACTGCTTCCCACATGGATGCACTAATCTGTATTCTGACCAGCATTGCAGAAGGGTTCTCCTTTCTCCACATCTTCAAAGGCATCCAAATTGAAAAGGAAGAAGTAAAACTGTTTTTATTTGCAGATGACATGACACTGTACATAGAGAACCCCAAAGATTCCCCCAAGGAACTACTAAAACTAATAAATTAATTCCATAAAGTATAATAGCAAGATACCAAAATAATACCCAGGAATCAGTTGCATTTTATATGCCAATGATGAACTATCAAAAAGGGAAATTAAGAAAATAATCCCATTTACAATTGCTTCAAAAAGAATAAAATACTTAGGAATAAATCTAACCAAGGATGAAAAAGAACTATCATTGGAAAATATAAAATATAAAGAAAGAAATTAAAGAAGATACAAATAAGTGGAAGCATATATACCATGTTCATAAAAAAAGAAGAATTAATATTATTAAAATGTCCATGCTACCCACAACAATCTATACATTCAACACAATTCCCCTCAAAATTCTTAACATGTATTGCACAGAACCAGAATGAATATTTTTTAATTTAATTTTATTATTGTTGTATTACATCCATCCCATTTTTACTCAAATATTTAAAAAAATGTATAAAGAACCACAAATGGCTCTGTATAGCACAGCAATCCTGAAAAAGAACAAAGCTGAAGGGTTTTATATTAGTATTTAAAAAGGGCTTCTACATCTAAACAACAAAATGACAAACTAGTTTAGAAAATAGGTTGAGAATATGAACAGATATTTATCTAAAAAGATATACAGGGGGAATGGGTGGGTGGGTGGGGGGACAGAGGGGAGCAAAAAGGGGGTGGATGTAATACAACAACAATAAAATTTAAAAAAAAAAAAGATATACAAATGGACAATAAACATGAAAAGGTGCTCAATATCATTAGATTATAGGGAAATGAAAATAAAAACCACAATTAGATACCACCTCATATCCACTGCAATGACAATAATTAAAACAAACAAACAAACAAACAGAAAATAACTATTTGGACAGCATGTAACTCTTGTCCCTGGTTGAAGGCTCAGTGGATTGGTGCTGACCTGCAAATCCAAATGTTGCTGGTTTAATTCTCAGTCAGGGAACATAACCAGGTTGCAAGCCAGGTTTCCAGCTAAGTTGGTGGCTGGAGGCAGGTGAAGGGCAACCATACATTGATGTTTCTCGTCCTTCCTCCCTCCCTCCCTCCCTCCCTTTCCCTCTCTCTGACAATAATGGATAAAATCATTTAAAAAAATGAAAAATTAAAAAAGAAACCCTTGAAAGTTGCTAGTAATGATGCATTCACTAAGAAAAACATTTTGGCAGTTTCTCTAAACAGAATTTGTGTATGACCCAATTCCATTCCTAAGTAGTATATACCCAAAATAAATAGAGTGACTCAAATACTTGTATGCCAACAGTTACTTCAGCATTATTCACAATAGCCAACAGGTGTAAACAACCCAGGTGTCCATCAGGTGAATAAACAAAAATTTCATACAATGAAATATTATTCAGCTCTATAAAGACATGTTTTGATACATGCTACAACATGGCTGAACCTTGAAAACATGCTGAGTAAAATAAGCCAGACACTAAAGGACAAACATATAATTCCTCTTATATAAACATTTGGAATAGGCAAATTCATTCACCCAGAAATTAGAGTTACCAGAGGGGAATGGAGAATTCTTGTTAAGTGGTTAGAGTTTCTGTTCTGGTTGATGAAAAGTTTTCAAAGTAGTAGTAAGAGATTCACAACATTATGAATGTAATTAATGCCACCAAATTGTACACTTACAGGTTTAAAAGGCAGAATATGTATGTATATTCCAATAAAATAAAAGAATAATTCTTACCTTGCAGTAAGTGGAAGATAGGTTTGTAGCTATAATAAATTTGTTATTCAGCTTTATTCAAAACATGCTAGTTGACAAAGACATTGCAATTGGAGGTGTTAGTTCAACAGAGTTATCTGGTGGAATAGTGTCCCTAAAATAAAAGCCTACTCCATAGATTTCAGGAATCCCACAGGGTTGAAGTGGAATGATAAAAAATAATTTAAAAAAACAAATGAAAATAGCAACTAATGCAATAAGACCATATTACATATATATAGAAAAATATGGCATGAACCAACTTTATTCAACATGGTTCATGCAGCTTGATGGTGGGAAGCAAATGGGACACAAAGCTGAAATTTTCCATCATGACTCATTAAAAATAAAATAAGAACATTGTGGCCACTACTTTGGAAAGGGTTTAAAGTACCTTTGCAATAAAGATTCTATGTTTCAATTATTAATATCTTTTCTCATTTATTCCTCTAAGGAAATGGGAGGGACAAAATATTTGAAATATTTTTTTCTGAGTTTTCATTCTATTCTAAACCTATGTAGTCACCTTCTCTGCTGTGAAGTATCTGTACAGAATCTGTAGCATGGAAACACACACACACTGATACAGAAAACCTGCACAACACAAGGGCTCCAGGGGATATAAAGATTTACTATTTACATAATTTTGTGAACATTACTTCTTTAAGATCTTGTCTTAAAGAAAAGTTTGGGAATTAGGTTCTGAAGAAAAGCCTCTCAAACAGGTGAAAACACTTGCAATCAATTAAATAATTCTTTTTTGTTTTTTTCAGTGATATTTATCCAGTGAACAATAGTATTCTTTGTGTTTTGCCCAGAAATATTTTTTTTAGCAGAAACATTAATGATTTTTTACTTATATTAGCTATAGGGATTTTATTCACAAAGTGAAATGTGTAAGAAGACTGCTTTTAGGTAAAAAAAATATATTTTATTGTTTTTAGTTTCCATTGCTCTCACCAAATTTTCTCTATTGAAAAATAGAAGAAAAAGTATCATTACAACTTAAGCATGTTCTTTATCCAAGGAAGTTTTATTTGTAAGTCCCCATGATTTGAAAATGCCAGTCAATACAAGGTCACAAGTGTAATCTTTAGTGTCTACAAATTTTCTTTCTTGTCCAATATTCATTGTTAAAAGTATTTTATAATATGAAGTGAGTGGTTCTTTCAATGCAGCCTATTCAGGTTTGCTAAATTTTAAAACATATGTGTTAGAGAGAACAAGTGGCTCTGATTTACAGGTATAGGTGTTCAGTGATAGTCGCTGATTGTGTCTTAGAGAGATGAGAGTAATTAAAGTTCAAACAAGTGTAGATGTAAAAAATAACACCTGTCTTCTCAAGTGAGTCCTCAATTTTTTTCATCATTCTGAAGTACAGCAATAAATCCAAAAGTGACCTTAGATAATATTCAGTGCAACTCACTTTACAGATGAAAAGCAGCATCCCACAGAGATTAAATGCTTCCTTCAAGGAAAAAAATCTTTTAAGTAACAAATCTGGCATTGGAACACTTCAGTGTTTCTTCTAATATACCACATTCCCTCTGCCTTTTTAGTTACTTATAAGGGCAAATGCAAATTAAAACTTGTAAAAAGGCTTAATTTTCCTTGTTGAAAATGAGTGAGGGGATTCCCTCACTCCTTTGAACGTTTACTTGAGTTATGTTAATTTATTTTTTCTGTCTTTGAAATATACAATAATACTGTTGATGACTCGAATGGCATTCTGTCAGCTTTATGACTTAGACTGTCTTTCTCAAAAACCTCAGTGTCATCACTGAAATGCAAACATCAAGGGAGAGAGTGCCCCAATCTGCTTCTGTGGGAGGATAAGAGCCCAACTTTGTGGGTGCCCTGCTACAAGTTGCAAAACTGCTTTCTGTCCTAAAATATGGTAAGTGTGTGTTGCCAATGAATAAAGCCAATTAGCTAACTTAATCCAATTGCTGAGTAAAGTTAGAATATACTGTGTGTGACAAATGGTGCTATCAAGTCTTCTTACTCAAGAACCAGTTGCTTGTCTTGAAAATGTATATATGTAGATTATAGCTGCTTGGATATATAAAAGGATGAGATTTCCATGTTTATAATCTTTTAGTGAATTGCCCTTGATGGGCATCCCATTCTGGTTTAATGCTTATTCAATATCAAATGTGGCTTCTTTCCTTGCTATCTTTATGGAGAGGATTTCTCAATTGTAAGAAGAATATGATTTTAATTACATTTATCCCCAGTGCAGTAGAATTAGTCTTTCTTTCCTACCTTTCCTTTTTTTAGTTCCTAATCTTTAATCTCTCCCTTTAACTCTTAAAAAAAATGGGTATATATGTCAGGAATTTCACAAAAGGCAAGAAATAATTAACAGTTTAATTTTTCTTTTTAAAATTATTTTTTCAATTGGTTATTCTGTAGATGGTCACAGGCCTTTTTGTTTTTTTATTTTTTAATTAAAAAAAACTTTTTGCCTTTTTTATTGCTCTTTCAGAAAACTATAATATTGCACTGATTAGAAAATGACTACTATGATAGGTATTTATCTAAACAAAGATGAGTAAATTGTCCTCAAGACACTGAAAAAGGAGAAAGACAATGAACAAATAATGCAATAGGGTCAATGGAATGATTTCAGTGTACATGAAGTCCTCTGTAGTGCAGTGGCTAAGTGTAGGGACATTGGCTCAGGGCTCTCTGAATTCAATCTAGCTTTACCACTTTTCTAAAAATAATAACCTTATCACACTTCTTTGTGCCTCAGTTCTTTATCAATGGAGTATAGTATCACCTACCATGTAGGACTATTGTGAAAATTAAATGAATTTATGTATCTAAAACCCATAGAGAATATTTAGCATAATATAAGCCCTCTATGAGTCTGAGCCAATTATGAGTCTACAGGAAGAACGCTAAAACCCATTCTGAATTCTGAAGATAGTCAAACAGAGGTGCAAAATGGTATTATACATATGAAGTATTTGCAGCTCGGAATTTGGACAACTTAATTTGCAAACCATAGAGTTAGGTCATCATGAGAACTAACTTTGAACATATAGTAAGAGGTTATTACGCAGTATGAAGTTTCAGAAAGTTAGCAGGGGGGTACCATGACTAGAATTGCAATTAAATATTGCATGATACCAACTCATTAGAAGAATTTTGAGTCATTGAATATTAAAGGGGAGATATAATCATTTGATTGCCTAATTACCTTACATTCTGAAGCTCCTAAATGTACTTTTAAATCATACTAATAAATAATATAAATTCATTTCTAAGGTTGAATGGGCCAGGATTTAATTGATCATGTGTAAAGTTTCAATATATATTATCATTAAGAAAAACTATGTTATTCCTGATTAATTTTTATGTGACATTGTCAGCTGTTAAATTTAAAACACATACAATATCAAATATATGTGTTGAGATTTTTATATTTCTTGAAACAATAGATAAGTTAAGAAAATAGAAACTTGATTTATTTCAATTTTAATATTAATATTTTAAAATGGAAAGTGTCCTGACTTTTAACACCTTCACTCATTAGTGTCCATTACAACCTGAATGAGAAAAAGAAAAACAACTGTGTCCATTTATTTAAGCATGGGTATTATTATAAATGAGTACCTGCTTGATCAAATTTCTAGGTGATAAGATTATTGATTGATTGATTGATTTAGGAAAACATAAAGAGTATGTAGAAGGACTTGCATAAATTATCAGGCTTGCTTATGAAATTTATACTTCCAAAATGACAGACTCTATACTTAGTTCTTTTTTTAATATATTTTATTTATTTTGCTATTACAGTTGTCCCAATTTTCCCCCCTTTGCCTTCCTCCACCCAGTACCTCATTCCCTCCAGCAATGCCCCTCTTAGTTCATGTCCATGAGTCAGGCATATAAGTTCTTTGGCTTCTCTATTTCATTTTTTTTTGGATTTTCTATTTTTTTCTTTTTTAATTTTATTGTTGTTGTATTACATCCATCCCCTTTTTGCTCCCCTCTGTCCCCCTCCCTCCTTTGTTTTTCTTAATATCCCCCTGTCTATTTTGTAACCACCAATGTGTACTTTTTTTTTCCCCTTTCACATCCAGACAAATTACCGTTTAATTACTGCCTTCTGTTAGCTTCTCAAATAACATTAATACAAAGTTTTCTTTTCATTATTCCAAAATGCCTATATTAATTCATTTGTTTAAAGAATTACTTTTAAGTAATATGAATTGCAATATTACCAAACACATGCAAAAATACATTTACATCCGTACATATTTTTATACATATTTAAAGTACATACTGGATTTTGAAGAGTTAATACAAAAAAGTGTAAATATGCCAATAGCTTACATAATTATTACATGTTAAATGATTGCATTTTGGATACATTGTAGCAAGGTTAAGTAGTTTTTTTTTTTTCTTTAATACTTATTTTACTCTGGAATGCTATTTTTATGAAATATATCACAGAAATGGTGTATTGCAGAACTCACTTTTGTGAAAGTTGTCCTAGAGACCGTGCCAAACCCATAGTAAAAAATGAATATGGGTTTTGAATCAGATCCTCCCCCTTCAATAATACAACTCAACTTTATCTTAAGCTACTGGAACTACAACTTGATCTTTTTTGGAGTTTTCCATCTTAACTAGTAGATCTATTTATTTATTTATTTATGCTGTACACACATCTTACTTCTTTCAGTACCCTCTGTTTTTCCTCTACATGTGTTTTACAAGTCGAAGCCTTCAGAAATAATGGCACTTGCAGTGCTCAGCTGGTCCCCAGAGGAGAAATTATTATGTCTACCAGATTGAGGTAAAAAATAAAAATCCCCAGGATTTAAATAATTTTGTAAAATAGTATTCTAGCTATTCTTTGAAATTGTGGTTGACTTCCTATGTGGTCCTAAACTAACCCCTGAACTATTTAAGAGTCTGTTGAGGTACAGATTAGGTATGTTCATGTTTTAATAATAAAGTTTACTATAGCATTAATTCCTTTTCCCAAGCATCCCCAGTTTGGGGGCCTTCATAACTGAAAATGTGTATTTCCATGATTTAGTTGAAAGGAATCTCATCTAATTTACATGCTAATATGAGAATATATATTGTCTATATGCACGAATCATATAGTTTAGTAGTTTGCAAATTTCATCCAAATTGGTCTTCATTCTCAGCATCTTTCTAACCTAAAGATTTACTGATTTCACAACACACCAATGACCAGTTGGTTGCTATTTAAAACATAAATTGCTAACAAAATCTATATATTAGACACCCACAAATAAGCACATGTAACAGGGAATAAGAAAGATAGCATGTCTTCTATGAAATATACATCCATATTTTCTTACTTTTTTCTTCTTCCTTAACTGCATTTGATTTTTCTGAGTTATTGCAAGTAACCTGATTTTTGCATATTGTGAAATGACTCCAATCTAAGAAAACGTAACCTGCAGTAATGCAGATACAAGTAATATACAAAACTGTACCTTATTTAGTAAAATCTATTTATAACAAGATCACTTTAAAGCATTCATAAGTTAAAGTTGGTTCTTATCCATTTAGCTGCCCTATGTCTTTTGATTGGTGCATTTAATCCATTTACCTTTGTACCTGTGTTCCTGTCTCTCTGTTTCTTTATCTTCTTTTTTTTGTTTGTTTCTTTATCTTCTTAAAGCAGACCCTTTAGCATCTCTTGCAATGCTGGTTTGGTGGAGATGTATTCTTTTAGACTTCTTTTGTCTGGGAAGCTTCTTATTTCACCTTCCATTTTGAATGAGAATCTTGCTTGGTAGAGTATTCTTGGTTGCAGGCCTTTATTTTTCATTGCTTGAAATATTTTTTGCCATTCCCTTCTGGCTTGTTGTGTTTCTGTTGAGAAATCAACTGATAACCTTATGGGAGTCCCCTTGTATGTTGATTTCATAGCAAAGTAACTTCTTGTCTATAGCCAGGTCAACATAAAGAAATTTCCTAGTTCAGGTATCTGTCACTTTATGGAACCTTTACCTCTACCTCCACTATATATGTACAACTAGTTGATAACAGTCAATTATTTGCTGAAAATTACTTACCATAACTTTCTAAGAATTTTCACCATGCATAGATCATATTAGGCAAAGGAGAACATTCTCTGTGGTCATCTTGAAGGTGTTATTTTGTGCTTGTAAAAGATTTGCAGACAGCCTCCATCCCCAGATTCTCTATGGTCTATCACTTCTCCATGTATATTTGTCTACTACATCTTTGAACAGGAGAGCTTTTCTCTTGGGTAGCATGCTCACATAATATACCAACATATACTACTCAAAGTAACCAACAAACCTGGCACAGCAGATAATAAACCACTCAAATGCCATGTCTAATCCCTATTGCCATTATATCACTTCAACTTCTATTTTCTGTACTTCAAAAAATTTTAGCCTGGAAGAATGAACAATTCTAATATATTTAAAATCATATTAGTATATAAAAATTATAATGAATTCCCCCAATGTTTTAAAATGGATTATTATACTTTAAATTATAGATTATTGGGGACATTTGACCCTGTACAAAACATCCATGGAAATATTTGATACACATAAATAGGTTCTTGATATCTGGTCCAATCAAAAATATTCACAGACATATTTGGTCTATGCCAAGATGTTCTTGGTTCTGTCAAAACATTCACCCTTAGAAAAAATCCTGGGCTCAAGTATCCCATAATGTTTGTTTATCCTTTTGCTTTATAGGATTAACATATAAAAATACTATTATCTTTTTTTGGTCCAATATTTGTGCTGTGGTTACCATTTTTCGTGCCTCAGTTGCCGAGCTAGAAAATGTTCATGGACATTTTGGACAGGACTAAGTATTAAGTACCTTTCGGCCTGGACCAAATGTCTCCATGGATGTTTTAGATAGGACCATATATCTTCAAGGAAATATTGTAAATCTTCAAGTTGTGATCTTTGCATCTTGCCAGTTTTTTTCCAATTCAAGAATGGCTTCATATATTTGCCCTGTGGAAACACTTTCCCTTAAAGGGAAAGTAGGTAGCGTACAATATGAAGAATTGTGCAATAAAAAGTTAAAAATACATAATACTTACTGGACTAAAAACAGTAAGATGTGGAAAGGAAATTTAAAAAAAAAAAGAAAAAGAATGTAAAGCTAAAGAATATTTTACAATTCTGAGATATCAGAGAAGCAAAGAGGTTTCTTTCAAAATATCCTTGTTATTAGTTAACAAATAAATTAAAATTACATTGAAAATGTCAGCTACATTCTAAAATACAGACAGGTATGAGGTTATGACAACTTCAGAAAACTCAATTTGTTCCTTGGTATCCAAAGATAGTTTCATATTTTCTACTACTTTGCTTTTAAATTTTCATAAAGAAGGTCCTGGTTGGCATGGTTCCATGGATTAAGCAATGGCCTGCAAACCAAAGGGTTGCCAGTTCAATTCCCAATCAGGTCACATGCCTATATGGTTCCCAGGGAGGGGCACGAGTGAGGCAACCTCACATTGATGTTTCCCTCCCTCTCTTTCTCTCTCCCTTCCCTTCTTTTTAAAAATAAGTAAATAAAATCTATTAAAAATAAAAATAAAAATCATACAGAAGAGTTAGGGTATGTTCTTGCATAAAAAGTAAAACTATCACCCTAGCTGG